>NW_010583789.1:69617-90447 GCF_000705375.1 Tinamus guttatus | reverse complement strand
CCGGAGCAGGCGGGGATCCCGCTGCCCTTCCGCAGGTAGGGGCGCTTCGGCGGCGCTCGGGCGCACGGAGCCGGATGCAAAATCACGGGAGAAGCAGTCTCTCTCTCTATTATTTTTTTTTTCCTCTTTGAAATCGCTCCTATTTTATACGCATTTTTGGTTCTCCCTCGGGTAGCATGGCAATGTTACAGTGGGATTTTAATTTGAGCGTTAGCGGCAGCTGATTCATGTGAATAGTTTGCGGAACAGAATGTGACGAATGAGGTTTGCAGAGACAACTTTTCCAAGAAGGCTGGGGACAGTTGCAAAATCAATGAGCACCTCACCTCTCGGGCTTGCTTTAAAGGACGAAGAGATTGGGGCCATCCATACTGAAAGGACAGTTTTCCACGGATGCAGGAGGGAAGCGTTTCCTCAGTTCCCATTGATTTCTGATAGGAATGAACTGCCTCTTCTGCCTTCGAACACTCCTGCGCGTAACCAGGCTGCTAAAGCGATGGCTCTGTGTTTATATACTTGTTTTAATCCCGCTCCAGTGTTTTTGTGAAGGCTGTCTCCGATTCCCCAGGGCATGCAATAAAGTGGCACAACTCCTCTTGACTCGTATGAGCAGGATTTAGCCCTATAAAAATGCTGTGTTGATAACTCGGTTGTAATTCTCTCTAAAGTTAACCAGTGCATGTCCAGCTCTGCCTCCTACTGCCTACTCATCCTTCTGCCTGCGGATGAGTGTGTGTGTGTTGCCAAAGCTCTGCAAATACTTAAATTACATGGAGTAAAGCGACCAGTGCAAGCATACTTTGAATGCTGAGGAGAGAAGGAAGGCTCTCAAAAGGGGTTCGTCAGGCATGGGCTGCCTTCCTGAGGCTCAGCCGACGACGCTGAGACCCAGCTGTGGAGATGGGCATTTTCCTTGCTCCAAATGCCGGACGCCCGCCCAGCTGCCGCCCGCTGTGGCAGCAGCCGGCAGCTGGGAATGCAGGCGCGTACGGCACCGGGGCGGGCTCCCCGCCGCCTGGCACCCAATGGCACCCACTGCCCCAGGCTCCCGCTAGGGCCTGAGGCTCACACGCGCCCCCAGAATTAGGTGATACAAGACTTGTGCCGTCCTTTTGTTTTTTAAGCTCTTCTCCAAATTGTTTAACCTTCCATCTTCCCCTTAACTGTCAGGACAGGCGGCCAAAACTCACTGCCATGTTACCTGATTTGTTTTGGGGGATTGTGTGAGATGGTGGAAATTGGCAGACTCATATTTTCTTTTAAACAGAGAATTACAGAATATGTTTAGTAAGTTATCTACTCCTAATTTTCTTTTTTTTTTCCTTTTTTTTTCTTTTTTTCCCCCTCCCAGGAGATGAGTGTTTAATTGTGCAAAGCTGAGCACTAATGAGTTCCCCAGACACTTGTTTTCTTAAACCTGTAGGATGCCTTGCAGGTATCAGTGACCACTTATCCCTAGTCTTAAAAAACAGTTTGCTGCCCGAAGTTACCCCGCAGCAGAGCGCAGCCTGTTCTCTAAGCACGATGCACTCAGGCCCTCCCATGTCCACCCGTGCAGAGCGGGACACAGCACTTAGCGCCTGCTGGAGCTGGGCTTGACACCTGTGACAGCTGTGATCAATGAGAATTAGAAAGGGGACGAAGCAGGAGGCTGGAATACCCGTGGTTTCTGTTTGTCTGGGTACACAGGAGCACATTTTTAGCAGGAGGGGTGGCAGGCTTCCAAGGAAGTGGCGAATTTTTGCATTTCTCCAGGTGATGAAGAAAGGACTGCAGGTGCCTTTCTGGAAGATGTATTTTAGTTGAACAGAAATATGGAGCGCCATGCAGAGTTATTGTCAGAGTAAGTCCTTGGGGAGGTATTACACACAAAGCCAAGAGATCAAGGATCTAATTGTCTCTTAAGAGCCTCAAAAATCTGTTAATCCCATGTGTTTTTTCTCTTGTAATATTCTATAATGCATTGATATGAAAATGATTAATAATGTACTTAATATGCTGATGTTCCTCAGTGGAGGCATCTGTGCTACTGCACAAAAACATATCCAGCCGTTTGAAAATATAGATTGCCTTTTGCATTTTATTGCCTGTTTTGAAAGGGGATTTTTTTTCAGGTGGTCAGTGCCTAATTTTAGCATTTGCTAATAAAAAGGTCTGCTCCTGCGGAGGTCTATGCTAAAAGTGGACAGTGGTCGACAGGATGGGAACCATTTAAATGATGATGGCCTTGAAAGATGCCAAGGTGCGCGGGTTCAGCTGTGGGAGGAGATTTATTTTAGCTCCACGGATGCTGCCCCCTTCCTTGGTTGGGTCAGCACTGCCATTTCTAGCACTCTTGTGCCCCTTTCACCACGTAGCTACTCCCTTTCACCTTCCTAATGAAAGGATTTAGCCGAACACCAGACCAAGCCCCGGGAAAGTACTTAGTTTTTGCTTAGTTTTTGTTAAGACCAGAGAGTTTCCGATACGGCTTCCAGATGAGATAGGCAGAGTTAGAGCCAGCTCTGGGGAAGCCTGCGGTGAGGCTCGCTTGAGCTCTGAACAGGCACTGCCACATGAGGCCCCTCCATTCACTTCTTAAGCCTAAACGAAGAGGTTCAAAGCTCCAAGTCATTGACTGTGAGGTTAGAGGATATAAAAGAAATGCAGTGTTCTAATGGAAGCGGATGACAATGAGGTATCGAAGCCAACTGCTGCATAACATCCCCCAGGACACCCAGCAATTGATTTGGCTGTGTTTTTTAAATGAATAGTCTGTGTTACATAGAGCTTTTCTCAAGCTGCTAACTCACAGATATGTAATCTCTGCAGCCTGGCAATTGAGTCTCATTGGAACAATGTTTAGACTCCGCAATGATGCGTTTAGGGTCTTGGAAATTGTTTCTGAATTAAACTCTTCATTTGGATGCCAAGGATTATTCAAAACTGTGGACCATGCACAGGATAATCCATTGAGCTCAGTGGAGCACTCCCGGTCTGCAAACCTGGAAGCAAAAGCAAGTTTGGTCCACTTCTGAGAACTTGTTCTTAGTACTTACATTTCCAAATGTCTTACACAGTTGAACCTCTCCTTAAATATAAATTTAGAGGTATACTTTAAAGTTGCAGCTCTCTCTTCCCACTCTGGTCTATTAAGAGGCAAGTTTCCCAGCACTGAAGGATTCACTGGAGAGAATCTGATCTCTCCAGAAGGCTGCATAGGCGCTTCTTCAGGAATGTATAATGGCATGGGCTTTTAAAAGCCTTCCCTAATATAAAGAACATATGAGGGGCTTGCTTCTGTGCTTCTTAATCACAGTGTTCATGAGCAAGTGCATTGCTTTTTCACTGCTGCTGCTGCATGCAAAGACTAGATCCAGAGCCAGCACAAGAACCTGCATGGCTTTGCAGCAGCAAATCCGGCCCATGGAGCGTGCTACCATGTGGAGGCACACTGCAAACTTTCTATCGGGAGATAACTGCAAACAACCATCGAGTAGATTTTAGTCCAGAAAATGTCCCCATTAAAGCAAAGGACCGTCTCCTTCTGTTAGACTATTAAAACGTGATCATTTTACAGTGGGGGAAAAAAAAAAAAAAAAAAAACAGGTTAATAACCCCAAGTTGTTTCCTGTAGAGACTCAAACCACTGCTGCGCTGAGATTTGATCTTTCTCTCCCTTACCTGAAAGACAAAACTGTACGTTGAAAAACACCCTTTTCCACCAGCCTTGTGCAAAGGGGACAACCTTCCAGCTCTGGAAAAGTTTATTTTGTTATTATGCAGTGCCTCAGTCTACATAGCCCTGTACCCTAAACTGATCATGCTGCACAGTTAGTAGCTATTGGACCTGAAGAGTGAGGAGTGTTGTGGGGACAGTAGCAGATTTGGCAATCTAAATTGCCTTTCATGTTGCTGAAGCTCAGGAAGTAGGATACTCTGTGTAGTGTTGCTTTTGGTACTCGATTTGTTTTTGTTCAAGGTCTTTATTCACATTATAGTCTCCATTCTACGGATGGAAAAACTGCAGCGACTGTGTCTGCGATTTTGCCCCCCAAAGAAGGTCTGACTCTTTTTACAGTCCGCGCTCTGCTCAGAGGAGTGTGTGAGGCCTGTGGTGTATCTTCAGCACCACAACTCAAGGACTAACTAAGGACTAATAAGGACTAGTTAATTAAGGACTTAAAGTACTGGAAATGCTCTTTTATTTCATGACTTCTGTAATATTTATCTGTATGCTTGTCCACACAGGGAAATTGTGTGATGGGAAATAGTCTGCTTTTTGCAGGGATGACTGGATGGAGAGTTACCACAGCGAAGTCAGGTGCTTCCCATAGGAAGGGCAACTCTCCATTTTGGAGGAACATGTAATATTTAACAGGAAGCATTTAACATTTAATAGGAAAATGGATTTTTTTATCCTGATTTTATGAGAGTTACATAAAAATACTTGACAGATGTGAGAAAAGGGTGGAAGACCAACAAATCTCTTCTTGCCAAAGAAACTGTTCTCTGTTGAGCTGTGCTCGGGGTGTCTGGGTCAGAGCTCACTTGAATCAGGAGGAGCCTTTCCTGGATTTCAGTGGGCTTTAGAAGAAGGCTGTTTGAAAACAAGTCAACAAACAAACCATTGTATCTACCACTGTGGGCAGAAGTTCAGACCAGAGCTGGTTCCAGCTTTGGGGATATTTGAATTGAACTGTGACCGGCAGACTGGCAGTATGGGATACTTTTATTTTTGCTGTATTATTTGAACCTCTTCCGTAAGTAACAATGCTCAACACATCCAGAAAAACAAGGAAAGCTTTCGGTAGTGCTTTGACTCTTGGCCCAGCCCTGGGTAGGGTGATAGGTGTCTGTTGCGATCAAACACTCCCCTCCATTT
Organism: Tinamus guttatus; assembly: GCF_000705375.1. The sequence continues at coordinate 85,583 of NW_010583789.1, read as the reverse complement.
GGCCACTTCTCTCCACCTTATCTACTTATTTTTATGGGTTCTTTTAAAGTCCATCAGAGAAACATGTGCAGATGTGAAAGTTACATAGAAAAAGGAGACTCTGAAGAAACCTGTCAAAATAGGCTATGATGATGCCCGCTTCCCCCAGAAACTGGCTTTTGCCTCTAGTACTCTAGATTTTTATGCCTCTGGTGAAGTCACAAATAGTTTGTGATATTTTTATTCTATTGTTTTTTTCCTGTCTTAAGTATTTGAAGGTATGTGTCTTGGTCTATCATTGTCAGGTGTCAGATCTGCTGAAAGGGGATTTTGGCCAGTGAACCCTCAAGCTGGGAGGAGTTTGCACAGGCTTCAGTAAGAGAAACCAAGTCTTCCCTGTTCCCATTTTTCCATTGCCTTTGGATTAGGCCCAGACTTTGTCTCTGTTTAGAGCGGGATAGACTCGTTTTAAAAGGGCTTGAGGAAAGACCAAGCCAAACAGTGGAAGATTTCTGCTGTGTGCTCTACTTCCAGTTCTGAAATCCTCTTCAAAATGGTTCTGCTAGGGGCCTTGGTGCCGTTGGCCATGTCTGCGATGTGCTGCCTGCGCAGCCATGGACCAGCAGTGAAGGCCTCTGGGTTAAAGGATTTGCTCGGAGATTTGCTCAGATTTGCTCAGGCTTGTGCTGAGGCCACAGCCTACCATGGCCACATGCCACCACCTGCTCCCGAGGGAGCACCTGGAGCAGGGCTTGTCTCCAGGGTGTCGCTGTGCTGGGCACGGCATGAACTGTCTCTGATGAAGATTAACAGGAGTGCAGGAGAAGGACAGTGCTAAGGGAACCGTCGCATTTGTTTGGTTTTGGAGGGTCTTGGGAACCCATTTTTTAATTTCATTACAACTTCTAGACAATCAGAAAAAATTACTTTTCAGGATCTCAAAGACTTAACTGTTAATTACTAAGAACACAACCCTATGAGTTGTGCATAATCAGGTACATTTACTATTCTCTACTAAGCAGCTTGAGACTAGATCAGCATATTTATGTAAAAACACTAATACTTTTATTACCGAAGTCAGCCCAGAGCTCAGGCCCCCACAGTTTGCCTAAGAAATGGAATATTTGATTTTTTCCCCAGTAATATCATGTTTTTCTTGTCTCCTGGCAGTTTGCACAGAGGCTCTGAAGTACGTGACATACTGCAAAGAGAACATCAAAATCTGCTGCGCCATATGATCAGATCACATTGCAAAAGGCAAGTTCCTGGCTCCACAGGGCTTCAGAGCCTTAAAACTATTCCTTGCATCCTAATGGGAATTCATGCTTTTGCTTTGACTGTCTGCAATAAGTTGAATGTATTTGGTCTCAAAACATATAATATTAATTTTTCCTTTTAATATAAAATGTACCTAGAGTCAATAAGAGGATGTGCAGTATCCTGGGGACTACTGGTAGTCTAGTCATCTCCAGAAGAGATGCTGTGTTGACGCAAGCATCCCCATCTGGTGGGTTTGATGTGAAGAGCACCTCTCTGAGGGCAAGTTTGCAGGACGTCCTCTTGGTCATGAACAAATCTTTTTAAACTTTGGTTTCTTAGAGGCTCCACTTGTAAAATCAGGAGAATTTCTCATGTGATTTCTCCATCAGTTATTTGCAAATTTTCCAGCTCAATCTCTGTTTCAACAAAGGCTGGGCCATATTCTGGCAGTTGTGTCCCTCTGGGAAATTGTATTTGGAGTATTTGAAGAGCCAGTTTGTATTTCTGCAGCCACGGAGGGATACAGTGAAACCTGTTTTTCCCATTTGGATGCCAGATATAATGGTGATGTGGGACCCAGGCAGGGCTCTCCTGCCTTCTGTCATCCCACCCTCAGTAAATTTGCTACTGCCTGTTATGGTCAAGCATTTATTTTTCAGGCACTGTCAGGCTAGCTCTGGCAGTGATGATACACAGATCTGTGGATTCATCGAGCAAGTACAATCAAATGGCTATTTGGAGCAATAACTCACAGATCCTGCCTCAGTGACTTTTACAAGATAAAGAGCAAAGGATGGCAAAAAAACAGATGAGACTCTACGAGAACAAATTTATTCTGAACAAGAGATTTGTTAATTTTTTAGGAGTTATCAGTGAATCTTTGACTGAGAACCACTTCCATTACAGTTTAACATTTTAAAAAGAGAGAATTTTTCTTCAATAGGATTTTCCCGCACTGGCCTCAACAGGCAAAATTAAAGATAAGTATCACCCTCCCAAGCAGAGCCTATGAGAGGATGTCTGGGACAGCGCAGCTGAATAACTTAGGGTTTTTTGTACCTCTTTGTGGGAGGCTGAGAGCTCTGGGTGAAGGGCTGCAGGAGCATTGCTCAGAGGTGAGGAGGCCCTACATGGGGAGTTACTGGAATCAAAAAGCCACATCTTCGGATTATTTTTGTCAAGTGGACAGAGTGAATCTTTTCACCTCCATTAACTGCAGCTGTAGGCTGCTGTTGTGGTGCCTGGAGGCCAGTGTCTCTGGCATTCTCTTCCTTTTCATGATTTGCAAGCATAAGCCTGACAGCAAAGTCGTATGTCCTTTGGTCTGAGATCTTGGGCAGCAACAGCCGCATGGAGAGTATATTCATCTTCTCGCCTGGATTTGGAAGTAGGAGTGTCATTTAGTCCTACAGCGTGCTGGGGGAGAGCACGCAGACCGTGAGATGCAGGTAGAGACAGAAATATCTCTAAGGGTAAATTGCAAATTCTGGGCTAAAAGCAGCATATGTGAGATTTCTGTAAAGGAAGGATACAAGAGGCTGTATTGGAGAAAAGAATTGACCTGACAGTTTTCTTCACAGCCTCCCATTAGGCAACAGACTTTGCTGGAGTCCAGAAAAGGGGCTAGGATTTCTATGCCTTCCTCAACGCCCAGAGAGAGGGTTTGCGTTGAGGGTTTTACCCATCAACGTCAGATGAGATGTGACTGCTGAGGAAGAGCCTTGCATTTTTTTTTCCCAGACTGTTTGGAAAGGAAAAAGACACCAGATAGCTAGTCTCTGTTAAGAGGAATAATCAATTTTCTCTTTCAGAGTCTGGGTTGATGAGATGGAGTATCTCCCTCAAAAGGTAGAAATAGCAGAGGATGTGTGTTTTCTCACTTCCCAAAAGAGCTCTCTTTTCCCCCCTACCTAATCTATTCAGAAATGTCTCCAGTTGGTACCATGGAGAGAATAGAAAAATACCTGACAGATCCTAACGCACTACAATTCAGGTGGTTTTTAGAGACGTGTTAGATATTGGGAGATAGTGCTAAGACATTTGGCAGTGTTATGACTTGACTTGCCTGGTCTTTATGCTTTTGGTGGCCCCAGGAGTTGTCATTCCTCTGCACTGCAGCTCTGAATTCACACCAAAGGAAGGAGATGATAAGAATATTTGTCTCCCAGTAGGATGATGAGACATTGACTCATGTTTGGCTGTTTGCCTAGCACATGGTTTGCTGTTGGAAGGTGTTACCTCTGCTCAGTCCCTGAGATGTGACAGCACTGCTACTTGGCCAACATTTGAACAAGCATCTCTGAAAACTCAAATGTTGACCAAGCATTTGAAAGAAGTAGCTGATTTACCACTGGTTTGACAAAGGCATGTCTTATTGAAAGGAAAAGCTTCTTCCAGCCCCACTGCTGCACCTCAAATGTGCAGTTTTGGAGCCAGTGTAAAGGTTTTCCAAGAAGCCTAAGATGCTTTTAAAGCCAACATGCTGTTTTTAAAATGAGATATGTAGGATCATATGTTTGATTTAAAAATTAGTGGGATGTAGGCATTGAACCATATTTGAGGGTCCAAGTTATAACAGAAATCCTTCCAGTGGAGCTTCTGGATCCTTGGTAAATGCTCAGACTCATCAGACAACATGAGGGGAGACCTATGCACCTATTGCTGAAAGTAGTCGTGAAAGGTGTTATCTATGGCAGGGAAGGAAAGCATTGAACGTTGTCACAGTGATCTGGCCAGGACAGATACTTACTTGTAGTACCTGCCTCTACTCTGAAACTCCTTGTTACTGCTATCAGTGTAGATTTGCAGCTGGGTGGTCCACGTCTTAGTTTCCCAGTGCAACTATGAAAGACCCCATGGAGAGAGAGCAGAACAGCAAATTGCCTAAGGAGCAGATTTGGACCAGTCTGTCTGGATGCTGTGGCCACCTCCAGAGCTGTGTGCTCTCAGCCGCAACACTTCTGGAAACTCTATGCTTAGGGGAAGAAATTCACTGTAGATTCTCCATGGGATCAACTTGAGGAAGGTTGCAGAGGAACCCATGAGCTGTTTGATGATATTGTATAGCCTTGCATGGGCTAACCTGCAGAAACAAGCCTTGTGAGGCTGTGTAGCAGGCTTTGAGACAGGCAGTGGATCATAACTGTTGGACTTGGGCACTAAAAGAAAAAAAGAGAAAAGATAGTTGCCTAGGAATCCTTGATTTAGACCCAAGCCCCTTTCAAAAATAGGATTTAAGCATTTTTAAAATGTTACTCTATATGTGATATATGTTATTTTTCTCTGGCAATGGCAGCTGTCTGCACTGCATTATATTTTAGGCTCTTGGAAGCATAAGTAGTTATGTAATTATTAGAATTATATCTGTGTTTTCAAAGAGGATGTATGTTACCATACCTAGTATGCAATGCATGCTAATTAAATACCAATTAATTGATTTCAAAAATGTGGCTTGACACGATACAGTTGTGACTGCAGTAGTAAATACTCATTAATTATGAAGAATGTCAGGTGTGTTTTAATATGCGGCCCTCAGTCCTATATAAACACATCCTGCCAATTATTTAGAGAGGCACTGCTGACTGAGTGGCAGTCATTATAAAGTATTTGACTACTTTTGCATTACTGCACATTAGTACTTCCAGCTGTTCACACTGTGCTAGCTTGTGTTTCAACCATCAGAAAATATACAAATTCATTAAGTTTTACCCTATGAGGTGGGTGGTTTACTCATGCTAATCCTTCAGATCAGCCACTGAAAATGAGTCTTCTTTATATAATTTGAAGCTTTATGACTATCAGAGGGTATCCTACATAGCTTTATCTGCAGGCTTCAGAAACTCCAGGATAGAAAATCAAAGTCCTCACAGAGCCAAGAGCATCTGATGCTTCTGACTGAAGAAACATTCCGAGTTGCTGCTGCCAGGAAGGGAAACAGGCTGGCATACATTCTGTCTCTTGTACAAGTTTCAGCTGTAAATTGGGAGTTATGCTGTAGGCCACCAGGGCCTTGGGTGGACTAGTCCAAGTTAAACCAGCAGAACATGTTGGCTGCTCCCTAACCTAACTTGATAAGGAGCAACCTGCACAGTCTATAGAGAGCAGTCAAGAAGGGCAATGAAATTAAGACATCACTTCCACCAGAGCCTTGCCCAGTCCTCAAGACAAGGGACACTATGCTTGTCCTCTCATGCCTAAGTGTACCTAAGCATGTACCAGGACAAGGGAGGGCAGCAGCACAAAGAAGTTGTGGAAGCCAAGATGGAAAGCGGAGGGTAGCCGATGTGGAGCAGTGTGGATGGGATGGCTCAGCTCTTCCTATTAGACCTAGAGCTTGGTTTGCTGGAATAGTTTCCAGCCTTTTTCCATGCTGGGTGTTTTCTTTTGAGCCCGTTTTGCCTTGGAAGCTATTTCCCCCAAGAAACAGCAGACTGGGAAAACGAAGCCATTTGGGTCGCTGCCAGATGCCTTCGCTAGAGTTAGCATTTACCTGCCACTCTTCTGTTTGCTTTGTTTATCCTTACTTTTAGGATCAGACTCACTGATTTTCAGGAGTTTTGCCTTTAGTTTCCAGAGAAGGAGATATCTTAAAAGGATGATTTCAGCTTGTTGGTTTCATACAGAAGCCAATCAACCTAAATCAGCTTCAATGGTGAGTAATGAAACTAAGTTCAAGCACTTCTCCAAGTGTTTTCCTGCGGTGCTCATGTGAGCGCAAGCCTTGCTGCATTTATAGGACAATTTAGTTGTGAGCTCACTTGAGACTTCATCAAGAAGATAAGAGAGTAATTATCGTAACTTATCAAGTCAAGATATCAGATTGCCAAATGGCTTTTTCATGTCACCAGAATTCTGCTACGTTTAGTAAGCAGGAACAAGAAGGATAAATATTCGGTTTGGTATTTATTTATTCTCCTGATAATGTTATTTCTCAGTAGAGGAATACAAATTTCCTATTCAAAAAAAAACCAAAAAACCACTATGGAAAAAACAATCAATTTGGATACCCCTGACAAAAAAATGCTGAATGGAAAATTCAGAAGCAGCAATAAGACTAACATAATTGCTCTTTGTTCACATTAGTAATAGGAATATAAAGATAATGAGGATAACTTAAAATAGTTTGCCACTGTAGAAGCCAATCATAATTACGAATCTCTGGGATTTTTCTGATTTGGAGATATTAGCTTGGCTAGTTGCATTCTGACAGCCTCAGAACGTGTAATGAGCACATAGCAGAACAGTTGTATTTTTACATGCTTAAAGCAGGTAGGTCTCTTCCTGATAAGAAAGTCCTTCTCTCTTCCATTGAAGCGTAATCCTGGCACGTGCCCGTAATGCATTCTGCTAGCTCATAACACGTATTAATCAATACAAATTACTTCAAGGCAGTCCCCATGTGGATATAGCAGGAAGATGGATAAGGAGACTTTAACCTTTGAATCCCGTTTCCATTTGTGAATCCGCTTGATGTTAAGCCTGAGTAATGGCTGTCCCGTGGCTGCTCGGTGGCTTGGGGACAACCTCAAACCAATTGCTGGAGAAAACCGGATGCAACACAAAACCACCAAGGCTGAAGCTAATGGAGCTGACCTGGGATTAGATTAATCACAGAGAACAAACTCAAAGCAAATTGGTCAGTCAGCGTGGGGAATGCGCTTAGGCTATTTCTTCTCAAAAGATAAAAGGGTGATTTTAAATGTTATCACAGGCTTCTCTCATTAGGCTAAACTCACTTGAGAGTGTTTTTTCATTCAGAAGAACATAATGTAGAATAGAAATTGCTCAGCAACAGAGCAGCATATAAAAAGGTTAATAATTTTAAGGCAAAGTTAGATATAAGCACCGGGGACATTACAAGTTGTATTATTCCATTTTCTGTGACAATGCTTTTTGTTTTTTTTTTCCCTCAATTCAGTGCATGTTTCTCTCCGCATAGTATTGCTTTAGGTTTAGGAGGAGAGTTCACAACTCTGCTCTTTTGTTCGATGCTTTCAAGGCCTGCAGCTGACACTAGCCCTTAAGCATTTAATCTTCTGCTTCCAGCTTTGTCTTGAGAACAGTGAGCAGCAATGCTGATTGACAGGTGGAAGTCATGGGTCCTTCTCCCAGATTAGACGACCTTGGCTCTCTGTGTTTCAAACAAATTTAAAACATCTGCTACTGCCTTTTCAGCCATGGTGTCTTAGCGGATGGTAACCAAGATGAGGAGAAGAGCAGGTCACTATAGAAGTCTCCTGTGGTGAGAAGGTTTGGAGAGCACTTGCTGTTCCAGAACCTTCATAGAGGTGGAAGAAAATTGCTGCTCCTCTTCTGCATAGGTTACAGGGCCTTCAGAGCTGCTTCCTTCCCAGCAATAGAACTGGGGGTCTTTGGTAATTTATTCTGCTTTTGGGTAACTCTGTGGAACTGTGTGGCTTGAGGGTGGCAAACAAGGACGGGGTGCTCTGGTGTCGGTGGCTATTTTGGGAGCAGGAAGGAAGAGTCTGCCCTGAATAAAAGTGACGCCGCAGAACAACGTGTTCCCCTTCACTGCGTTCTGCAGCCAGAATAGCAGCAGCGCCTCCGCCAAGCCAGGGGCCTGCTGCAGGAACAGTTTGGCAAAGGGGAAAATACAGCCAAATTTGTGTTAAGCAGCCTGGTAGTGGGTGGCTGGATTCTGCAGACTTGCTGGTCCTCAGAATTTGTTATTTCTTGCAAAGTGTCACCAAATGAAGCAAAATGGTAGAACGAAAAACTCTTTTCTCCTTCCCCTCTTCCAGGTGTATTTAAGCACCTGCATTCAAATTCTTGCAACAGGGATGTCAGAAGCTGTAATAAAACCCTAATTGGGAACCTGAGGGCACAGCTAAAAGAATGAGTTATTGCAAAGCCAGATATTCCTGGATTTGTTGAATCTTTGTCCTGGAATGGATGAGCCAGGACGGAATCCTAAAAAGAGTGACAAATACCATACCCTTTCTCTTTGCTGTGCTCTTCTGTACGTGTAGTCATTTCTGGGAGATGTATCAAGATTTACAACTCTTCTTGCAGCTGCTGTGTGGGATGAATGAGTTCCCGTGAATGGAAGAATCATCATTGTGTAGAAATCAATGTGGGTTTTTTTTTGTTGTTGTTTGTTTGTTTGTTCTTTTTGCCCTTGGAAGTGGGATTTTAGTTTGACAGTTGTGCTCTGCAGCTTCTAGAGTTTTGCAGCATACACGTAAGAATCTTCTGTTAACTGCCTGGCTTACAAATTAAGGAAATCAGGGTAATTTATTGCCACTGCGAGTAAGTTTGACCTCTTGAAGGTGGATTTTAGATTAACTAGGGGTGAATTAAGAACACATCTACCTTGTCCCTCATGAGGCCTTACGCTTGGATTTCAGAGCTAGGGGAAGGTTGCTTACACCACTGTTGCTTGTAGACCTGACAAGTATGGTCTGGAGGCTTGGGAGGTGACAAGTAGAGACATCCCATGGAGATGTTTTGCATGGCGTTAACTTCCAAAATACATCCTTTCTTGGAAGCACAGTGTTCCTGTGAACAATCTTAGAAATGCAATATAGCACGAAGCCAAAGTCATCACTCTTCAGGAACCAACCTTAATAATTTTCTCCAACCTTAAGAAACCTTCAAAGAAATCAGAAGCAAGTGTAACTGTGACCCAGTGCATCAGGCCCCTTTGCAAAGTCGAATGAGCTTTTACCTGTTTGTGGCTCCAGAGCTTTTGCTGTCATCCTGGCGCTGGTTCCTGCTGGTGTCCGTTGCCCAAGGAGGGTAGCTACAAGTGGTGAGAGTTGAGTGTCCCGAGGTTTGGTCCTCTGGCTTCCTCCGGGAACTTGGAGCAATTGCTTCTACCTCCCTTGCTCCCAGGAGCAGCTCCGAAACGAAGGCACTTGCTTGCTAGAGACTTCCAGTGCCGCTTTGGCAGACCAAGTTGCGTTTTCCATTTTTGTTTTTCTGGGTTTTGTTTCACTCTTTTTTTCTTTCCCCTTTCTCTCCTGGTGGAAGGCTCATGTTCTCAGATTAGAACCAGAAGTTTGTTCAGCTCTCTGTGAAGGCGGACTTCTTAAAATACAGTTTAAATGTCTTTTAAAATGGTATTTTCCATACAAAAATGTTTATTTTAGGGAAACCTCATCTGATGGAAAATAGTCTGCATCAAAAAAAAAGTCTGTCAGTTTCTAGCAGCTTCCAGTATTTAAACATTACTATGGTTCCACTGTGGTTTCATGGAGTAAAACAATTAGACATAATGTAAGTTCTTCATTTTGACTAGAACTAATTAATTAGATTATTTCCTCCTTAACGAAGGAGTGAAGGCTTCCTGCAGTAGATACTGTCTGTGACCTTACGAATCCTAGAAATGCTAATGTTTATGCTGAAAAGCATGGGTATTTTAAGAACTTTTATTGATGTAGCAACACCAGCTAGTTAAAATCTTGGGGTTTTGCAGCAAGCTGCACATAGATAACTACAATTAGCATTTGCTTGTTTTTAGTAAATGCAGCTCCATGGAAATTTTAATTGGAGAGTTTTGGACCTTAGGTCTAAGAAACCAAAGTTTCTGTTGGGGAAATGGTTTCCAGAGCAGTGAGTGAAAACACATTTGTGAAGCCTGTAATAAATGCTCTGAAAAGAGCCTGCTGGGTCTTGCAGTCCGGGAATGCTGGAAATGCCTTGCGAAGCAACCACTGCTTTGTTGCATGGGTTTTACAGACTGCAGCAGCAGTTGCAAAAGTGCTAAGGCCCCAACACAGGACCCAGTCAGGTTTTAAAAATCCCCAAGGACAGAGATGCCACCACCTCCTTGGGCATTCTGCTCCAGGATTCAAGCACCCATACCGAAATATGTTCTTATGTTCACATAGAATTTCTTGTGTTTCAGTTTATGTCTACTGCATTACTTGCCAGGCAGTACCAAGAAGAGTTTCTCACCCTTGCCTTTACCCCATTTAGTCAGGAATGTCTACACATTGACAAGATCCTCCTGGAGCTTTCTCCTTGAGCTTTCTTTTTTCCATGCTGACCAACCTCTCCACATAGGAGAAATGGACAACTTTCTCTTAGCTGAAGTGACACCATCTGTCTGGCCCTGTGGAGAGTGTGAAACAGTGATGGTGTTGTTAAACTTCTGGAGGAGCTTTTGCATCACAAGGAAAGACAAACTCTGAATTTTACTGAGCATTTTGCCTCTCAATATTTTTTGGAGCTGTGCAGTTTGCTGCTGGTGAAGTCTTTATTTGGAGTCCTAAATGAGCAGGATCTGGGATAACGCCTGCAATATCCCTTGGATGACACTTTCCACCAGAAGCAGGTGCTGGGTTTGAGATAGAGGGCAAATGGGAAAGTGGACATGCTGAAGAGCCGGCAAAGCTCCAACCTCTGCAGACTTTGACTTCAACCACATAAACTGCATAGTAGCTGCACTTGAAAGAAATATGCTCTCTCCCTGAGAATATTCTGCACTGAAAATCTGTCAGTTCTTCATTTGCTTTCTTCTTTATGGATAGTGGTTACTGTCAAAGTATTCTGGAAGAGGGACTATTCTTTCTGAAACTCAGAAATATAAAATCACACACTGTTTTATCTGCTAGCTGACCCTGAGAAGAGAAAATAAGATGGAAGAAATGAGACAGAAAGGTCTTTTTCTTATCGTTAAGGAGCTGCTGAGAACTAGGAATTTCCATACTAAAATGGTAAATCATAGTATTAGACGAAATATAGCCTTCTGCCTCTAAAATGGAAATGGAAAAACCAGGCCTCAAAGAGCATGAACATAGATTTCTCAAGCCAGTTCATGCTACTTTACACATTCTTACTGATGAGTGAGAAGAGAATTTTCCATTCTTAATCAATGCTTAATCAATGGATATTATTAATAAAAGCTAAACAGGAAAGAAAATACTGTTCACCACTAAAATGAAGAATATGAAATAGTTTTGATTCCTTTTAATGAGAGCTGCAGTGAAGTTTCTTGCTCTTCTTGCTCGCTTTTTCCTTCTTTTCCCAGCAAGCTATGCTCAAGAGGGCAATTCACAGCAATAACAACAAAAAAAATGTTTTCAAAGTCAACAGATTCATTTGTTAAACATACACAGAGTAGCACATAAATTTTCTAACAAGCAGGTAATGACACACATACAATTTCATTCATATTTGAAAAATTCTCAATACCATATATCTACACACTTCTTCAGCTGGGTCTTGGAGGAGGTCCAAAAATTGAACTTTGTCATTTAACTTCCTTTCTATTCATTTCCATTTTGCTACTTTCTCTACTTTTTCTTTATTGTCTTAGAAGCAACAATATGGTGGGAGAGAGGGGCAAAGAATGAAGGAACAGATGAAATATGAAGAATATTAATTTTATTTTATATAATGAAAGTTTCGAATTATCAGACAAAAATTCTGTGCAAATGTTCTTGAAGAAAGACCATTTTTAACCTCTCCTGCTGTAATTTAATTGAAAGCATTTTATCCAAAACTATTATTTAGAAACATAGGAACAAGTCACTTACAATTATGAGAGGTCAAGTGGTTAAAAGAAACCAGCAAGGAGATAGAAGAAAGGGAGTAACAGGTTATGTATAAATCATCTTGATTCAATGTACATTGCTCAGCAAAAGTTAACTTTTGAGAAAAAGAAGGAATCTGCATAAGGAAAGGAAATGCAGGTAAGCACAGGAAAGTTGCAACATGCATAAGAGCCCATGAGGTTGAAAGGTGATTATATGAAAAAAAATGCTGTAATTTTGTTGTATTTTCACAGACTAATGGCAGTGAATATTTGAAATATCTTCAAAAACAGATCTCTTCATACTGATCTCCATATGTGTCAAACATATACGGTTATATCTCTGAGAACAACAAATAAATCTATTTGTGCTTGAATTTGCTTGCTAAAAATGTATGCGCAGTTAAAATGCAAAAAAATAAACTGTGCCTAACAACATGAAAATGCAAACTTGGAAACATAATATATTTCCGTCTATTTCTTTTTTTCAGCATTATCTAAGACCTTTCTGGATAACCAGAGCTAGAGGAGACAGTGGTTTTGACAGTAATTGTGTAGAATATTTGTGGTGTACCATTTAAGCCCCTGCACCTTCTAACTTAAATTCCAAACATTCTCATCAATTATGAAGTTAAAAGAGTTTCTGCAGGAATGTATAGTTCATTCCAGAGATAAAAAATTTTTAATATATGCCGTTTTTCATGTCTGAACATTTTCTCACTTGAAGGTTTTGATTAAAGGTTTAAGAAAAGAAATACGGGGATATATTAACTGACCTATCAGAACCATAGAATATTGCTGCAAAAAGGCTTTTATGATATTAGTTATTTCTTCCTATGCTGTCTTTTCTTTGCTTCCTTTCACCTGGATTCCCAGACTCACAGACTGTGAAAGAATATTAATTAAATGGTCACTCAGGTTACCTACATTCAAGTGGCAGAGTTTTTTTTTTCAGTGTTCATGAAAGATGTATTAACAGATCACCAAAAGCTTAAGCATATAATTCTGGAGTCCCAAATTTAGAATTAGATATTTTTGGTAACATTTTAGCAAAGATTGTAAAGGTTGTTTATACTATGAGTCTATATGGTGCAGGCCATTTGTGGATGTACAAGTAACAAAGATGTCTTTGGTTTAATGGGACATGCTGCTAATTAAAATCCAGAAGTGATGTGGAACTACAGTTATAAAGTAATCTACTGAGAAGCATTCGAAGCATTAAATATCTTACAGTCCTTCCCAGTGGTGAACGTGAGCCATCATGTTTGCAAATGCGTGATTGTAAACGACTGCTGACTCAGCATTCAGCCTGAAGTGTGAATAAAATGGCCTAAGCATCCACCGCTAAAAGGCAGATTTTACTGTCAAGTGAGAAAATTAGGAAAACCTACATAAAATGTTGAAGTTTCCAGTTTCTTTATAAGAACTATGAGATACTCAGCAGATGAAAAGCTTTATCTACCACACATAAAAGGGAAATAGCACTTTCACCTTAACAGAAAGCGGACAGAAATCCCATGCCAGATTTTTCTGAGCTTTTTTTACAAGCTTTCAAACTTACGATGGCAAAATTACTTTAATCCTGACAATTATTAAAACAATACTGACAAGCTATTTCTTCCTGCTTAAATAAGGAAGCTAGGTCTGACACAATGAACCACTTTTCTGCTAATCTTAAGGCCAAGCAGATCAGACTCTGCCTTGCACATCAGCAGGGCCTTGCCTTTTAACTGAAACAAAAATAATACAAAAGGGAAATACGCCAAGGAAGTATGGTTTACCTGGAAGCTGCAGGGAAAAAGTCACATCTCAAAATATGAGAAAAAATCAAACTTTCTGGCCCATTTACACTATGCTTTGATACTTCGCAGGGACGAGGGAATAGGAAACAGAGACAGAACTAAGCTTTCAGGTTGATTTGATAAATTTTTTTCCCCAGAAGATTTTTTTTTTTTACATTTGTGATTACTTGTGCTTATCAGAGTTGGACTTGAAAAATAAAACAGGGATTTTTTCAGTAAAATATGTTTGCTGAATTCAGATCTGATGCTTGTTTGGAATATAATGGTGTCTTGTGTCCTTTTTACTTTCTGATTCTTGCATAATTTTACTGGGTACCTGCTTTCTTAATTGGAAAGGTCAAAGCACTGAGTGAAAACTAATGTGTGGACAATGAAAGGGGCTTGTAACCACTCCAAGTTGAACATTTCCATGAGATGAATAATTGCTGATTTAGTGCATCCCTGATACAGATCTCAACGTCCAGTTCTAACTGATTGTTTCGATAAACAAACCGTTCAGACCGTTTCTTGCTTCTTTCATGAGTCTCTGCTTCTCTTTGACATTGACAAACTGTTTTGCCGGGTCACTGAGATTACTGCAGTAGCCACATTTTAACATATATTGAAAACAGTGAATCACAGATGTGAGAGGATTGAGTCAAAAAAAGGAGAAGAAAAAAAGAAGCAAACAAGTCTCAGCAACTCAGCTGTTATAATGCGTTAGGAGAAAGAAATCCCCAATTTTCCTTAGCTAAAGTCTGAAAAATATGAATTAGAACTGGTGATAGCATGCCTATGTCAGCTTCTGCTACCATGGCTTCAAAGGCTAGCACTGCTCTTTATTTCAAGCTTCTTGTCAAAACAGGTACAAGAACAGGAAATAAAAAGAATAAGAAACTTATAGGTGTATAATTAGATCAATTTTCTGCTCTGCATCTGTATAAATACTGATTTCCTATCTTACATATGTTGGTATGCTCAAATATATAAATGTGTCTGTCAGTGTATGTGCACGTGCCTGTAGTGTACACTTATCTCCCTGAAGATTAATTTTCATGAACATGGAGACCATTTCTAGATATATTCTAGTGACTGATTTGAAGTCACTTTAGTAAAAGTAGGTATGACTCTTAATCAGTCAGTAATCTGTTAATATTCACAGAAATCTTTGTTTGATTTTAAGGATGTTTTGAAGAAGAAATGGGTCCCAAGCACATTCTAAACATCATCCACAAACTCAGTTGTTTTTCTTAATAGGGATGAAGTTCATCTGAACAAAAATACACTGTTAATAGAAGGAAATTAAAGCAAATTTTGCTGTTGTAGAGCACATCAGAAAAAAAAAAAAGACAAAGTGCAGCAAAGCCCACAAAAACAGTTAAGGAACTGGAGCATCTCTCATATGAGAAGAAGCTGTGAGAGATGACACTGTTTAGCTTAGAAAAGAGAAGGCTTTGTGGATGCTCTCATCTCAGTGTTGCTCAATGACAGGACAAAAGGTAGCGGGCACAAACTGAAACACAGGAAATTCCTATCTGTTCTGTGATTCTGTAGTCCTATGATAAGCAAAATATGTAATAGAGGATATGTTTTATTGGCACTGATTCTGAAGAAACATTGCAGTTTACTGATTCATTTGAGGCACCAGATATTGTTAGAAAATTACAGAGCGAAATTCTTATGCAGCCAGAGAGAAAGAACTATATGTTACTTGCTAATGTCGGGCTCTGAGATTAGTTAAAAATGAGCAAAATCAAAACAAAACAACAACAACAACAAAAAAACACACTTGGCGTCTAAAATACACTAGCTTTCAGTTCAGATTGTTCTCACTTTTATGACCATAAGAAAATCTCACTTTCTCTTTCAGAAATGCCATCTTTAAGTCTGTAGCCCAAAAATATAAAATATTTTGTTCAACATACACACTTCCACATGTGAGTTTTAGAAATGGATCTGCACATATTAACAGTAACTATTATAGATAAAATGACATGCAAATATAATAGGAGAAAAGAACAGAAAAAGACTTTCAGTTTCATCTCACAGTCAGCTAGCTTCAGTCAAACTCCTGCGTACTAGCCCCTGGAGTCAACTCTTTCTTTTGTCTCCAGACTCTGATATTTGTTGACTGTCAGCATTTTTTTCTGTTCCTATATTAGCTAATGTTATGCAGACTGCCAAACTGTAGTTTTCTATGTGGAATAGCTGATCTTGAAAGATACCATATTTTCTTCTCTTTTCTTTTCTTTTCTTTTCTTTTCTTTTCTTTTCTTTTCTTTTCTTTTCTTTTCTTTTCTTTTCTTTTCTTTTCTTTTCTTTTCTTTTCTTTTCTTTTCTTTTCTTTTCTTTTCTTTTCTTTTCTTTTCTTTTCTTTTCTTTTCTTTTCTTTTCTTTTCTTTTCTTTTCTTTTCTTTTCTTTTCTTTTCTTTTCTTTTCTTTTCTTTT
>NW_010583789.1:56064-61919 GCF_000705375.1 Tinamus guttatus | reverse complement strand
GAGGGAGGTGATCCTGCCCCTCTACTCAGCCCTGGTGAGGCCGCATCTGGAGTACTGTGTCCAGTTTTGGGCCCCACAGTACAAGAGGGATGTGATGCTGCTGGAGAGAGTCCAGCGCAGGGCTACGAGGATGATCAGGGGCCTGGAACATCTGCCCTATGAGGAGAGGCTGGGGGAGCTGGGCCTGTTCCGCCTGGAGAAGAGAAGGCTGAGAGGGGCTCTAATCAGTGTCTATAAGTACCTCAAGGGAGGGAGTGCAGAGGACGGTGATGGTCTCTTTTCAGTGGTGGCCACTGATAGGACTAGAGGAAATGGCCGGAAACTGAAACACCAAAAATTCCATAGGAACTTAAGGAAAAATTTCTTAACAGTGAGGGTGACAGAGCACTGGAACAGGCTGCCCGGAGAGGTTGTGGAGTCTCCTTCTCTGGAGATCTTCAAAACCTGCTTGGACGCAGTCCTTTGCCACGTGCTCTAGGTGACCCTGTGTGTGCAGGGAGGTTGGACTAGATGACCTCTAGAGGTCCATTCCAACCTTAAGCATTCTGTGATTCTCTGTGCAGGGCCAGCTAGCAAAATTAACTTTTTTTTTTTTTTTCTTCTCCTGCTATGAAAGTTAAACAAATGATAATTCAATAAAGTTAGTGTGTACTAGTGTACTAAGAGGTGAGTTCAGTGAACTGATTTTTTTAAAAATTTATGCTTATGTGTGGCAAATACTTTTTATTTTGTTCCTTGAAATGCAACATTTACTTTCTTGGGAAGACATAAGCATAATAAAATTTACTAGCCCAAGATCTTAGAGGTAAACTTAGCGGAAGATTAAAAGAAATCTGTGGGAGAATGACTACCACTTTGGAAGTTGTGTATTGTAGAGCTTCTTTTTAATGATGATTATTATATTGCTACAGCTCTGTTTTATATGAAGTTAAACTTAATTTTTGGATCAATTGTTTTATTGATTGCCCTTTTCAATTTTTAGTCAAGGACCTCCATGCATACTGTTTTACAGTAGCTTAAGAAAGCTCTAGCAAATATTATAGGTGGTGGCTGCAAGGGACAGGAGGAAAGAAGGGAGATTGGTATGTAGATGAGGTTTATCATACTTTTATAAAGGAGAAAGCCTAATCTGAAGAAATTTGAGTGGCTTCAGGCAATGACTCACTGAGAATATTTCCCAAAGCTCCTCTTTTTTTTTTTTTTTTTTGGTCGTTGTTTTAGTCCATACTAATTGCCAAGGTGACTTCAAAAAGAAGGAACAGTTTGCACAATCATGGGGAAGTCAACAATTTGTTTTCCAAGACAGAGAAGAATGAGAGAAGGGAATTTGGAAAGGTCACTGTCAGGGTGCTGTAAGATACAGGGGTTGTCCCAGGAGCTGGTAGCAGTGAGGACTCCCCATGGCAGTGGGGCAGCACCCAGCACCAGGCATGGGGCACTGCTGTGGGGACAGGGATGGGACTGGTGGTCCTGGGCAGAGCTGAAGTGGGGTCCTTGAGCCTGGATGAGGGGCTGTTCAGGGAGAGGGGTTGGGGACTGTAAGGCCTGTGAGTGCCATGAGGACTCTAACAGTCAAAGAGGCAACATGGCAGACTGGCCTTCTTCTGAAGAAGTCGTTAAAAAAGTTCAAATGTTCTATTTTGGTTTTGCTTGAAAGTGAAATATGATGTTTCCTAGCTGATCAAGTCAAAACTTTCATTTGGCCTGAAATGGAGCAAAGTATTTTGTTTTGAGTCAAGACATTTTGTATTAACACAAACTGATTTTTATTTTTACTTTTTTGTTTGACATAAAATACCAAAAAAAAAGATTAGACATAGTATTCTAGTCATTTCTTCTGCCTGCCAAACTACAGAGCTGATGACATTAGTAATAATTTAAATAAAATGATATAATACATTCTAGTGTACTGGAGCCCTGACATTTATGTACAGCACTTTCATTACTGATGTTTCCTGGACTGGAACTACAAACCAAAAACACAAAGTGTACTATCTCTTGATTTATTCAGCCTCTACAAAAGTCATGAGTTTTGTGCTCAGTTGCTGAATTCATTGAACAATATTGCAGAACACAGAAATAAAATTTATTTAGAAATAAAAGTTATTTCTAAATGTTCTTAATTTAATTAAGTTATTTCTAAGTCTTCTTAATACTGAAATTGTACTGAGTGACTGAGTGTTTTTGAAGAATTTTGAAATGTGCTATGCAGATTATTGGAGCAAAGAATATTTATCCTTAATGTTGAGGTCATGCATTCTTTATCAACTATATATTGCATACTGATTTTGATTTGAAAATTCAAACGATATATGCCTGCAAAAGGAAAGGGTTAAGAAAGAGAATTATGTCTTTGATGAATATTAGATGTTTATAAATAGTTTTAAAAGAAGCAGAATGAGGAAGTGTTTGCAGTGGGTATTATCACAGTTTGAATGAAAAATTTAATAGAATGCTCATATTCATGTTACCACACCTCAGAATCTCATCTCTCTAAAATTATCAGGTGACTGTTTATGATCGGAAAGATGTCTGCAATGCTGTTTGCTTGTTTTGTTTCTTTTTTTTAAAGAACAAAGTTTCTGAAAGTGATAATGCAATAGAGCAGAATCATTTTCTATTTGATTGTAGCATACTCTAGCCTTAATATCCGTATATGTAAAGAAACATCCATATGTGAAAATGATACCATAGTTAGCATGCTGCTGAAAGGAAAAAAGTGTCACCAGTTTTACAAGAATTCAGTGTCAGAGATTTTAGACCATTGTAAATTTTGCTTTGTAACTGGTTTAATATTGAAGAGAAAAGCATTACTGTTTAATATTTAAACAAGATGTTTAATGTTTGAACAGTAAAGCTCTGATTTAGTATTGTAAAATATGACAAACAATTATTTAAAGCAGTTTAGGGAGAAATAATAAAAATAAGATGCACATAATAATATTTAAAAAATCAGTGAGATAAGACTAAAAGCTGAAAACTAGGCAAAATATTGTAACAGTGTTGCCAGTTAGGATAGAACATAACATAATTTCTGAAGAATAGGGCAGAAACTACAGCACAGGAGTTATGTGCAGTGCATTTCCATTTATCATGACAGTTTTTTTTTGCAGGAGTTCATGAAAATCATCTCAGACCTTCAACCTATAGTATCAGCATCTTAATTTTTTTGTCTTAATATTCTAGTTTATTTGGATCTTCTGACTTCAGTGTTTGGGTTCTTCCTTTTGACCAATACACATTTCTCTCAAGATTGCTTCTAACTGACCCTGGGTTTACACAGAAGACATATTTGCATCCCTGTGCTGTGCCTTTTCAAGTGTGTGATGAGCATCCAATTGGACAAGTGTTTGAAGTTTTTTCAAAAAATGGAAAGCATCATGAAAAATGAGCTCAGCCATTGTTATTTAAAATATCCAAAATTTACTGTGTTCCACACAGGGTGTTGGCACAAAAGAAATTACACATGCTACACAGGGTGCTTTCCAGGACCACAAGAATAGCTCATGATTTTTATTACTCCACTGGAACTTTTATACTAGTCATATATATTTTCAGTTCTCCAGAGTCCTGTTTTGACACTGTGTTCAAGATTTAACAAATCACTTACGCGCATGCTTTGTTCTACATGGAGGAGGGTTGCCAGTAACCAAACATAAGCATTTCCTTTGTTGATGATTGTTAAATTAAAGGCTATATTGATATTGCATGATAAAGAACAATATATTTCATTAGTTCTTCACTGTTCTTGCAATTCCCATTTGGGATGCCACTTTGCTATAGGTGAAAAAGAAGACAAAAAGATTTCCAGCCTTGTAGAAGTGACTGGTAGATTTTTTTTATCACCGTCAGAGAAATATCACACTTATTTTATAGGTGTTGGGTAATTACAGTCCATTGGAAGGGTGAAACCAGAGGTTTTGCCATAACTAGGATGCTAAGAGACATCTTATCACTTTTATTTTAACCAGATGGGATAAGAAGATCCCTTGCAGTCCTGTGAAATTTCAGTGCTTTCAAGGCTGCTTTTGATACATATGCTTTCACAGTCAGCTAGAAACTGTAGTTATGTGGAGGTTATATAGGAATGGGGAAAGAAGGACTTTCTGAATCTTAAAATTTAATTTGTTTGTTTTTCAGATTAAAAGCTGAGAACAAAAGAGCATTTCTTCTTATAATCAAAGCTGGATTGTCATCTCCTCCCATTAGAGACTTTTAAAATTGTTGTGGTTATGACATGTGAACATTGGCTATTTTCTCCTAGATATAAAATTATTCTCTGTTGTAATGAGATAATATTTAATGAAAGGCATAATCCATTTTGACAGATCCCTGGACATGGAACTGCATACTGACTCACACGTGAGTCATAGATATATCCAGGTGGAAGTTTTTAGATGTTCAAATGGATTCAGGTTTTGGGTTCATAATTACATCCTTTTAAAGGTTTTAAATTCTCAGAGGTAAGAATTGTGCTTAGATAGGGCTTATAGAGACCATACTGCTCTTTCTGCTCTATTTGCTATGAAAAGTTATCCGCAGTATGTTCTGCAGTACATAATAAGTTATCCTAGAATAGACTGGCTTCCACAGCTGTATTGAGGGTGCAGGTTCCTCCCAGAGCACCTAACATTCACTTTTCCCACTCCTTAGTGGGTAATCATATTGATGGAAATAGATTTCTAAAAGACAGATGGAAAGAAATGAGAGAGAACAGTTGTGTTTCCCTCTTCTGTCAGGACTTCTATTGAATCTATGCTTCACCATGTTATTATATAGGCACAAGAAATAGGTTGGCTGGTAATGAAAAAGCACCCACCTTCCACCTATCTACTGCATATTCCTGATGAGGAATTCCCTCCTGAGTGCAAGGGGAGAAGAGAAAAAGCTCTGCAGGGGTTGTGAATTGGTCCAGAGAGGTATTGTCATCATGATGCTTTTCCTTCTCCAATCTATTTTTTTGAGTGCTGGTTAAGTCTCACTTAAATACTTGATGCAACTGCAACAGTAAGTATCACATATGACAAGGCACAGTATTGCATGCATTGAATGCCTCAGCCTCATGTACCCATGACCCATGAGGGAGAGAATGCTCTTCCAGCTTCCAGATGTCCAACCTGAGCATGGCAGCCAGCTTGAAAATCCACCATTTTCTTTTAGTGTTGGGGAGGGCATTTGGCCTGGCTATAGGAAAATTTGAATTTGTCTTAACTATTATGCTGTTATCTCCAGCAAAGTTAGAGTACTGTAATGCCATACTGACTATTTCAGTTTCAGACTCCCATCATGTTATGCCACCTTTCTTTACTGCAGTGATGATGAGGAGTTGAGAGTATAGCATAAGCACATGATAGTAATGAGTGGGAAAAAACTAGATGCAGAAACTGCAGCAAAAACAAAATGTCAAAGAGAACAAATTTTAAAACAATGTATTAGGTCAGGCTTTATTTTTGTGAAAGTCTGCAGCAATGTGAGTGACAGCTGAAAGTTTTATTTCTGTTGCTCACGGCACTGTGTTATTCGGGAGCAAAATATTTCTGTGGCCAGATATTTGTTTCATTCTGTTTTCTGAACCTTCAAAAGATGTCCCTCTAGGAACATTTTCAGAAATAGCATCTGTCGGGTTAAAGTCTCAAATAGCCACAATGTGACTTGCCTCCAGATGGATGGGGCTGCGTGATTCACTGCAGAGTGAATCCCTGAAACAACTGATGCTGGTAAGAACATACATTTGTTGATTAGATATTCTCTGGATGCACAGACATGTTTGGAAAGCCATTGGCTTTGTAGAGGAAAAATCCTTTTATTCAAAACAGTGACTGAATTTTGGATGGTGTTTCCATGATATTGAAAAT
>NW_010583789.1:3564-51064 GCF_000705375.1 Tinamus guttatus | reverse complement strand
ATGATGGAAGTGCCTGTCATTATGCAAATACAAATTTATCATGCTGTGATCTTCTAATTGAGCAAGATGCTATTCCCCAACGTGTACACAAGACAATTAGCAATATAATAACTGAGCACTTCATGTGCATCAAGATGATACTATAGCCATTGTAGTTAATTGGTGTTTATTAGAAAACCTATGGACTCTAATTAAAATTATTTCAGATGTATGTTATAGGGCATATTTTTTTTTATAGCCAGGTAGACTGAGTGATGGACAGGTGAGAATTTAGAAGGCCACACAAAAGTAGAATACAGATATAATTAAGTAGGCAGGTGCTACCGCTGCAGGTGTAAGTAAATCTTTGGAGGAATAGGGGCATTATTGTTTCATCTGAGTTTTTCTCTACAAATTATTAGAGGACAGGCTTGCTGCACTGTTTGTGATTGTTATCGATCTATTTACTTAAATGACTTTTTGAGACTTTTAGCCAACTGACCACCTGTCCCACGTAAGATACCCAGCAGGGTAGTTTTAGAAATAGAAAAGGCAGAAGAAAACCAGACTGTCTTGAGGCTTTTTGTTTGTTTGTTTTGGTGTATACTTCTTTGGGATGAGATTTCCTAAATATCAGTTGTGATTCTTAAGGTTTAGTATTTGTTTATCCCTATGTAAGAAAACAATAAGTTCTTCACACACCATCTGCTTATATTTTCCCCAAAGGATTTTGCATGTTTTCAGTGAGAAATGACTGCCATTTTCTCTAAAACATTTAATGATTTCACAATGTCCCTGAAAACGAAGTACAGTTTGCATCTCATGCAGCATGTCAAAATGATTCGAAAATGCTTTATTATTAGCATTCTCTAAAGCTGTGAAGATATAGCAAAAGCTTCTGAAAAGGAAACTGGAAACTGCTCCTGGTTAAGAGGTCTAAAGACCGCAAGCCTTTTTCTTATAGGACAGAGACAGAAAATATAAGCATTAATAAGCCATAACAGAACAGAATTTCAGACTGTTAGAATTTGAGAAGAAATTACGGTATTCTACTTTTAACAGTATATAATGTCTGAGTAATTGCCAGTTTGTAAATAACCTCTCCTATTCCTTCACAACTAATGTCCAGATCCTCCTTGGTGCTGAGAGAGATCTCAGCAAAAGATTGACTATGCATCTCAAGACCTAGTGAAAAGGCCACACAAGTGAGTGGCACAGGATGAGCAGTGCCAGATATAACTTGCAGCTGGATGAGTTAGAAGAGAGAAGGGATCCCAGCTCAGCTGAGAGAATTTAAATGCATTTAATTTTAAACACATATTGCCTGACATTTTGGGGGCTATTTAGAGGACTGACTACATGTTTTACAGCATTGAGGCTATGTCTCCAAAAGTCCTCATTTAGACTAATCTGTCCCGCAGAACTGTTTGATTTGCACATACATTGCAGCACAAATTGTGGACATAGTAATGACAGCAGGACAAGTGCACTTGTTTATTTTTTGTTCATTTATTCTTATTTCTGAAAAGCAAAACAAAAGTTTTATTTATGTTTGAGGCATCTCAAATTTTCAAAGCAGAATGCATTTGTTTATAAGAATGGCAGCAGCAGTTCTGCGCCTGTAAAAGCAAGGGCCAGATATAACACATCAGACCGGTAAAATAAGCAATATCCACTCCTACATATCCACTTTGCATCCTTGAGGTGGAGACCACCAGCATCTTATGCATCTTTTAGAAATTATGAGCCACACAGACAGTCAATCTTGAGTTGTTTTAACACCAGATGTGGGGTCATCCTAAAGCAATGATACTTCTTTTAGAGTATTTTGCCACCATTCTTTTCCTTATCCACTTACAGCTCTCAGGCCTCAAAAGGAAAGTTCCTTATTGCTGCTTTCTTCTGACAACAATGTTAAGGGAAAAGCTAAAGGTGTTTTTTAAAATGTACACTTCCAAGGCTGTCATTCGGCAAAACAATGGGGAACAGAGAGAAAAATGTCTAAAAACTGATGTCTGCTTTAAATCTTTGCAATCACAATGAAGTGAGATGTGTTTAAGAGCTCTGTAAAGCTTGTATGCTGCTTGTAGTATGTTTCCATTAAAGTGCTAATTTTCCTGCCTCCAGTGACAAAAAAAAATTAAAGCAACACTTTCCTAAACCTGGCTGTTTGGATATTAGAAGAAACAAAATGAAAGGAGAAAGTGAAGTGGGCACTGTGTATAAAGGGAAAATGCACAGAGTGATAATGAAATGAAAAAGTACACTAGAAAATGGAAATTAGTACTTGAAAGAAAATGGTGAGATTACAATTCTGAGTCATTATCTAAAATTCTTGTAAAATATGACTTCTATGCATGTCAATCAATGCCAAGACACGACTCCTTGTATAATGGAAACAGAAAATGATGATAGGAAGCTACACAACACTCACATCCTTGTAATCCTTCTGCCCTGTCTCTGAAATATTTATTTATTTGTGAGATTCTGTAAAAGTGATTGCTAGAAAGAATCAACTGTCTTTCTGCCTTACCTAACACGTACTCTATTTTTAGCCTCAATTTCATTCCCGCCCAAAACTCCTATAAAATTCTGGATTTGCATAACCATTGTATGTAGCATAGAATCTCTAGTATTGTTGTTTCAAACAGGTTTTGAAATCTAAAAGACTGTAGGACAATGGGCAGAATATTTATTTCCAAAGATCATTTCAACTAATGAAGATACGTATCCTCCTTTCCTTCTTTGGGACTACTTAAGGTCTCAAATTTTAAGAGAAAGAAGCCAATGAGAAAGACTATGTGTGTTTACGAGACAGTTAAGAAAACTCTGACTTCCTTCTAAACAGAGGAAGGGTATATCTGCAGTATATTCCTCAAATATGACTGTAGGAAAGAGAAGACATTTCCCTTTCCTCATCAGTTGTGGGTCATGGCATGAGTCAGTTTATATGAGTCAGTTTATATATGCTGCAGTGTATTCTGCAGCAATTAATTGTGAAAGTAAATACTGTGTGAACTCTTCAGTTTGTCGTTTGCTAGATGATGGATCCCAGAGGAACAAGACTATGACCCAATTTGCAATTCTGAAATGATGAAAAGGCTGACTTCGTCAGGGGAGTGAAGTTTATTGACGTGATATTCCCTCTAAAATCCACTTCCTCCTCTCTTTTCACTCGGATTTAGTGGATCATGCTTCTTTCTCATATGCACTCTTTCTGTCTCCTGATACGAATGGGGAAGAACTTTTTCAAAACTTCCATAAAAGGGAATGGTGCCTGTTGCAACAGTCATCATTTTGATTCAAAATACGCTTCTGTGGTTGGAAAAGACCAGAAAGTGTTACTTTGGGTCTTAGAAATCCTCCACTTGAAAAAGTGACCAAAATAAATATTTTTTCTTCAAAAGACTTAATTGCAATATTTCACTCAGCTCCAAAATGTGACAACAAAGAGAAAAGGGAAAATTATGAATAAAAATTGTCAGGGGATTTTAAAATGGGTTTCAGATGAAATTCTTCTCAGTCTTCTTCATTCTCAACACTGTATCTTTTGGAATAGGGAGGTGTCAAAAATTGAACCATACGTAAAAATACGGAAAGTAGCAATCTAATGTAAAAGAAATGAAGAGTTCTTGTTCCTATAAAAAGTTAAAGGATTCAGCCTTCTTCTTTAGAGACACTCTAAACTGAAATGTTGGTAGCCTTGTGGCTTTCTTACTTATCAAAGATTGCTCCATAATTAAAATAAGACTTTTTTTTTTTTTAATACAACGGCTTTATCTACATCTGTATGAATGTAAGAATAGTCAAGCTGCCCTGCACAGCATTCTTCTCCAAATCTCCAAGACACATGAAGAGTTGTCATGCTTTGCCAGAATCAGGTGCTAGGAGGGAAGGCTCCTCTGGAAAGGCTGCTTGTTCATCCCAGAGCTGGGACATGTGCACCTTTTCACAGCCATAGGTAGCAGCTGTCTTAATGGACAATCATTCTACTATAAAATAGAGTCTGCTTACATGTGGTTCTGCCAAATTTTGCTTTTCTTAGCAATGAAAATGGTACCAGAATTTATTCTCAAAAACATTAAGTGAAATATTTTATTGACTTATCTTCTTTTTTCTTACCTATCCACTATGAACAACTGAGAAACTACTGCATCAACTACTGTACTCACTATGGAAATTATTTTCATTGCTGAAAGAGTGGAACTTTCTTTTCTTTAGAATGTATCTTGCAGATGTGTCTTCTCATTGGAGTAGTAATTCATGGCAAAGATAAATAGAAGTAGATACTACCAAGGTCTGTGGCAATGATGCTGCGTCCAGGAGTGCTACAACCAACAGCATGGACATGTCTGAAGCAAATCAGTGTTTTCCTTGATGCCCTGAAGAATCATAGAATCATAGAATGCTTAAGGTTGGAAGGGGCCTCTAGAGGTCATCTAGTCCAACCCCCCTGCACATGCAGGGTCACCTAGAGCATGTGGCACAATGAATATACACAAGCCCCTTGAGCTGTACATCTCATGGAACACCTAACAATAGATTGTATTTGCATCCCCGAGCAGCACTATATTTCTCAAGATTGTATAACCTGTTGCACAGAGACATGAAAGTCCCCTCACATGTACTTTGAGCCATCGCCAAATTGATCCAACAGGCCAAGGATAAAAGATTAGCTAAGTATAAACTGTCCAGATCTAACTTGGATACATAGCTTGATCCATTCATTTTATCAGAGACAGCACACAAAAGTTGGTGACAAGGGTAGGTTGAGACACAGGAACATGATGACAAACTTGCATAAGCAAGTGCAAGTCACATACTTACTAAGTCGTTTTCTGATGTCAGAGAACTTCATTATATACCTGCAGAGAGAATTACTGTTAGTTCAGAGCACCAGTTAAATTAAACCAATAAGCCTTTTGTGATAACTGATTTGTAAGAACTGGCAACTGTGCTTTAAAGAAGTGCTAATGCCCCATCCTGCATTGTAGAATGAAAAAGGTTATTTCTAAAGATAAAAATTGTGACTGTGTTCACATGGAAATGGAATAAGATGAAGGCTCTAACTGGTGGCCCGGAGTGTGTTGAGTCAGACTGGTAAGCCTTGCTTCCTTTCATGGAAACATAGAAGTGTAGACCTGAAGAGAGTTAAAGAGATCGTATAATCTGTCCCCTGAACTAGGTGGGGATTAAATTTAACTGGGACATCCAAGACAGATATTTATCCAGATTCTTCTTAAAAAGTATCAGTTAGAGACTTTGAAACATTCCTAGATTGACTGACCAGCCTTTTAAATGAAAAATCTTGCTTTTCCTCTGTAAACATAGAGATAATTTTTTAAATATGTGGTACCGGTTGCCTAACTTTTCCTTTCCATAATAACAGTTTCCCTAAAGATCACAGTTTCTAAACTTCTTACCATTTTTGTTGTTCTCTTCTGGACCTCCTTTAATCTGCCTAGAAATGCCTAATACCTCAGCGCCAAAACTAGAATGTATTCTACAGGTGACACAATGCACTGCACAGTCAGTGCTGACTGAAGCAAAACATCAACTGATGTCTTATGTATGATACATTTGGTAAGGTGGTGAATAGTGACTTTTAGAAGAAATTGTGGTTAGGTGGGACACTATAGAAGGAGGAGGAGGATGCTTCTGCAACTAAATCTGGGAAGAGCATCCACAGACCGTAGTGTGGAAGAAGCAAGGATGGAATCTAAAACACCGCCACTTAAGAAGCAGAGGAAATGCTGAGAGAGGGTTGAAAGGGAAAATTTCTGTGGGATAGAAGGGGTGGAATTGGTCTATTGCTCCTCAGAAGGTCACTAATTAGGTCAGAATCAATGCTTCAAAGACTTAATGCTTGATAACTGAGTAGTAAGGTATTCAAAATATACGTTTTTTTTTCGCAGCCATTTGATGTGGTCATTTTTAGTTGTTCCTTGATAGAAGTTTCTAGACATTTCACTTATTATTCTAATGACATGTGACCCTTTGGATTTAAAAGACTCATGACATTTTAGGGAACCTCACTAAAACCAGAAGATTCAAACTGGTCTGCTGTGTGTTGGTTGTATCATGCTAGAATAAAGTTTGCATTTTTCCAAAGCAACAGATTCCAAGTTAATTTTCAGTTTGAGGTTGACTTTGTGTAATGAAAACTTTTCTGTGTATCCAGGTATTTCTAATTTTCATGTCTGAATTTTCTTTCTCTTTCTTGATTGGTGCATTTTGAATTTGTTCATAATGAATTTGTCAAATTTTCACAAGTCTCCAAATTTTATAAGGATGTTTCTGTGTTTTGCACCCCTCATCAGTTTCCTTTTCCTGTCATTTGCTGTTCTAAAATTGATCTCCACTCTGTCATCAAAATGATTTGTAAAAGTGCTGGGAGGTGATGCTTAACAATTTCCATGTAATGAAGGTAGACTAGTCTGTATCCTCCTACTCTATGTCTTTCTTCTTTTTACTAACACATCATGTTTGATTTTGCCTTTTTTCCCCATGAATTCTTGAAGACTAATACTTAAGGAATCTACTTCAGCTGTCTCTTCAACTGCTCTTGGGGTCAACATTATTACATCTAATAATTTAAACAACCTAATTCACCCTCACATTTTTTATTGTTTTCCCTACTTTTCTGGCTCAGCTTCCTAATCCATGCTATTAACATTAGTTAATAATAAAGCATCTGACCACGAATCTGAATCTGTTTGTTACAATCCAAACAAAAGAATTGTTGAACATTTTAGTTTTATCTCTTCAGTGTATTATTCATTTAGCTTGTTGCTTGCTCAATGAACCTTCATCTTTCTCCTACGTTAACCCATGTTACGCTATTGCCACCAATTTTTGAATTCATTTTACAGCCCAGACTTCCAACAAATCTGCTTCTCATCTATTCTGGATGGCAGACCCCATGCAGGTAAAGACAGATAGAAAGGGAACTGATTATTGCCAGTGCATATTCTTTGAACCTTTAAATGCTGGTTAACTGTTCAACTTGAGTTAACTCACTAGTTAACTTGTTAACTCACTAGTTAACTCATTTAACTGCAAGATAAGTGAGTAGGTGCTGAGGAGGCTCACATCTGGTATTATGGATCTTTAAAGAAGAATTTGTATTATTTCCATTCTGCTAGTAGCTGGGTGACCGTGGTTTGGTAGTTTAAATAGATAACAGATATAAGGAAAGAAAGCTTTTTGACTTATAATCACCATGTCCTTAAAGTTCCATCACACACATGTAAAATAAATTATACATTTCCTCTTGGCATCTGTTTATTAAATAATACAGTTAGTTTAAATTCTGTCTAATCTCTCTTTTTTTTCCCCCTCTTTTAATTTATGAAATCCCCTGGCAGATAATAAAAGGCAATAAATTGAGTGCTTGAGTGCAAAATTTGGGAAGGATTTATTTTCCAAGGGGATACAGTGGAGTCAGCATGAGAAAGAATTTTACAAAAGCCGAATGCACTATTAATTTATTTAGTGCTATAACAATGTGTCAGCAAACACGCCTAGATGAATAAGATGGATGATTTATGTTCAAGAGCTTGTTTACAAACCTCATCTTTTTTCTTTCATTACATACTTAATTATCCTTCCCTGATTTCACTACTGGGGCTAACAAAGTGATTTTGATCTGAGTAAATAGACACCTCAGTCTTCCTTTAACTTTCCATATCTTTATGTTTTCATAGACAGCAGGGTAGGAAGAAATTGAAAGTGCTACCTTTCTGATGAGGTTATTTTTCTATTGAAAAATGCTTTGTCAATACTTTTGTGAGGCAGGATCTCAGCAGCACAGGGCTCGAACAGTAAATATTTTACCAGAGAAAACTCATCTTCTTTTGTTCTTTCCCCAGATTTATGAACTGAATCGTGTAACTACAAGCCCCTTCTTTGTGGGAAAATAACTTTCAGAAGGTAGGAAATATCAGTCCTGAGTGTCTGCTGAAATGCAATCCAACTCCCTGTATGCATTTTAAGGAAAAGTTAAGAAAAAATAATTCGTACTTTAGTGAGAACATAGGGTTTTTTAGCTAAAAAGATAGTTTATGACAATGTTCAAAAGGAAGCTTAGTCAAATTGTTAGTCAATCCTCTTTTCTCTTAAAGTCTTTTCACTTGAAGTTTGCACATTCCTTAAATACAAAATCACCTTTAGCATCAAATGTAAGTTATCACTGGTAGCATGTATAAAATTGAAATGCTTTTTGTAAGAGAAACTTTTCTCTGACTGAATATAAGAACATTTTGTTTGTTTGTTTTATTTCTATTCTTAATTTAATGGAGAAATACGAAGCAACTGGGGAAGAGAAAAAGAATGCGGGTGATAATTTCTTAGAGAATGGCTTCTGTGTGTAACCAGTCTCTTGAATATACTTTTCATTTTCTGCATCCATGATTGAATGCATATCATTACAATCAGAAGTATATTTAAGGCTCATCTAACAACACTCAAGGGAATGTAGAGATGATGCACTGAGAACTGCAGAATTTAAAAACCTTGTGTTTGATTATGTAAACAGGTACATCAACAATGACATTTCTGTGCAAGCTTAATCTAAACAAGGTGCAACCAGGACCTGCTGGGACTCATAGTCCTTCATGGAGAAGAAGACTGTGTAATTTTTTCTCACAATTAGCCAATCTGGTATCCAGGCTTCACCTGTCCCTAGAAAGAACAGTTTGAAAAATAAAGTTAAAGTTCATAAAAAGACAAGTGTAGGTGCAGTGCTCCTAATTAGCTTCATTCCTTTCATCCTTTTTGTCCTCCTTCCCTAGAGGATAACTGCTTCCTTCCCCTTCACAACTGCTTAGAAGGAAAGAAATAATCCTCACTCCTGCACAACTAAGATATATGTCTTATATTCTAGAAGTATTGGAATGGTCAGAAAAAGGTCTTTTTACAGTATGTATATAAATTGCACACTTATGACGTGTTGGTGTGTATTACATGTATAAAAGATATCTGAAGTCACTTTGAAACCTTTCAAATACCCCCCTTTTTTTTTTTGAGCGGGGAGGGCAGAGGAGAATTTGTTTGGCAGTGGGGATTGCACTGGACTTGGATTAACTTCCATAATTTACAAGTGGAAATAAAAACTTAGCTACATGACATAATCTTCTTAGAACTCCACCACTTCTTTTTTGTGTGCGTGTGTATGTATAGTGCTGAAAAAGAGACAGCATACAATGATTAAGTCTTCCCCCGCTCACTAAATACTTTCTTAAATACTTCTCAGTAAAGCCTGTTTGCAGAGAGCTGAACACCATGGTATTTGAAGACCTCTGCAGCATTTTACACATTCATTTTCAGCAGACACCTGTGAAGAGAAATGTTATTATCCCTCTATAACAGCTGGGGAACTGAGACACAGAAGGTAGTCTGAACTGACCAAAGACAAACAGAAAAAATATGGAGTGAGATGGTATTGAACCCAGGGCTTCCAATCTAGGCCATTACATTAGCACTGCAATGCCTAAATTCCTCATATACCCAATTATTTGTTTAGAAAGTCAGTGAGCAAAATACCTCAGAACTCAGCCCAAGGATCTATATCAGTTTCTGTTTCTTAAAACTGAATGTAAATTCCTCAATCACTAGCACACAGCAGACTGCAAATCAGAGCATCTGGCAGTCAACGCTTCAATGCTTTGACTTTCATTACCTGTGTCAGTGGTGCCTGAAGGTATGATCTTTTGTTAATTTTTCTGTTTAAAAATAGATCACTTGCAATAGGAATATTCATGCAATCTCATTTTTGCATACTTGAAACTTTATATCTAGTGTTAACTTTTAACAAAACAAATGAATATCCCTTATCTAGGTGGTACTTGGTGAGGGAAATGTTGAATATCAAGCACTTTATTTGATAAAAGTGTGTAGTTACCAAAAATAATATTTATAGCAGTGAGTACTGCAATCTAGGAATATTTTCTTTTCTTCAAAAATGGGAAAGATTTTGCCTGTTTTCTCCAGGACTTTGGCACAGGTGAGACAAATGGACTCCACAATGAAAGATAAATTATGGTATGTCAGAAACAAGAACTTGAAAGATAAGCAAGGGTATTCTTGTCCATTAAGAGAAGAGAGCTTTGAAACTAATTTTCTGTAACTAATGAGACAAAAATTCAGATGAACTCAGCAAACAGAGCCCGAAATCTCCTCTTTAATCCAGACAGCTCAATCTAAAAGTCATAGAAAAGATTTATATATATCCTAGACCTTCTCTGTATGGTGTAGAAAGAAGTCCTGTATAGGAGAATTATTCTTCACCTCAAGTTGTTTGTGCTGTTCACATCAGATAAGAAACATGAACTGCAAAAAATGCTTTTCCTTCTCACCAGTACTTTACAAACAAATTTTACCACTAAGAGTAGACTGAAAGAACAGCTTACTTTGAAAAATATTCCTGCTTCTCCATAAATGAAACTTCAACTCAGAAATAAACTTCACATTCAATGTCCTTACTATGCAAGGAGCACCCTAGCAAAATTTTCCATATTGGAAAATAAAGGAGAGTAAAATTACAGCCTTTTCTCATGTTTAAGAGAATTCTCCTTTAAGTAATATTCTTGATTGGCATTGCAGGCAAATTAGGAACTGAGTTCACAGTAGTTTCCCTATGTCTGCTATCTTATACCACCGTGTAATAAACACATAGATTGGTTCCATAGAATAACAAGAGAAGAAGGAGTGCTAAAACTCAGTTTAAAAAAAAATCCTCTGCTATACTCTGATTTTAAAAAAACAATGCAAGTATAAAAGCCCTCTTAAATTCGTTTACTTGATCTAGTAATTATACTTGAAATGTTAGAGAAAAATCTATTGAAAGATGTATGGAAAACATATTACAGAGATTAATCCTATCATGAACTGATTTCTGTAGACATAAAGCAAATTTCTTCTTTTATCCTGCGGTGACACAGTCACAGGCAACCCACAATAAAATAGTTCGAGCCTAGATCCAGAGCTCATATGTCACCCTGATTATCATCACATCCATTCTATTTCCATTTCAACCCAACTTGTGAGTGTAGTTTTCTCTTTGAGTCTCTTTCTGATTTATTTCTTTCTCTGTTCCTAAAATTAGATTGTTATCATCTTCCTGAAATGATCTCACACATCTTTGTTAAATAAAGATTAAAGAGTAAGGCTAGGGGAGAAGAGATTAAATATGTTACAGAGCAGCACTAGTAAATCAAGTAAACATAAAAAAAAAAAAAAAGTAACATATGCCAAGAGAGTATAGTTCTTCCAAGATCATACCTACTGACAGGGCACCAACAAAGGGCTGAAACATTGTCTTCAATTCTGCTGAGTCTAAAAATGACTTGGAGCTTGCATAGTGAGATGCCAGCCAGATTAATTCTGTCTAAAGTTGTAGCTAAACATCTGTGTCTACCCCCAATCTCTTGTTGACAGACCAAGGGACTAGCACCCTTCGCACCTTCATTTCAAGTATCTTTAAAATGTTCATATTAATGTTTATAATATGAAAGATGAAACTTGTCAGGTGGTTAGAATTTGGGTCTCCTATTTATTAAAGCCTACAATTATGTTCTTTATTTATTCTTGCAACAATCACAGTTATCTAGGCAAGGCTTAACTGTGTGCTTGTATAGAGGCTAGATATGTGCTCTCAAATTTCAGTGACTATTTCCTTCTTGCTTTTCTGAACAGACCTCAGGCTTCCCTTTTTTTCTTTTTTTTTACATGCCCCCCTTTTTTTGAAAACTTCTCAAAATTGTGAAAATATTTGACACTCTTTAAATGACCAAACTGGCATAAACAGGTACTTGCTTTTTGTCAGCACCATATTTAAACATGGAGCTACTTCTTTTTTGGAGACAGTTTCTATCATTTGTTTTGCTTTTGTGTGTGTGTGTGTGTGTTCAAAGTAGCGCAGCAGCCTGTCTGCTGACAGTGTGGGGTATATTTTCGATTTTTTATCACAATGGATAAACAATTACCTGCTGAGTCTAAATGTGGGACAGAGCTAACCTAAGCTAGAGCCTTAAAATGGCATGGCGTCAGTGATCAAGATAGCTGGTGACCAGTAGAGCGGAGAACAGAAAAAATTAAATTGAACAATTTGCTGAGTGCTCTCCTGATCATTTCTTTTTTTTGAGAAAGGTGCGCTCTAAACAGAAGCAGAAAGAAAATCACACTCCTAGGAAGATACAGAGAACAGAAGGTCTGCATTTAGTCCAGGAAAACAAAACTGAGAAAAAACATAACTGTTTCCATCAGCCCTAGGTTTTTACAGATGTATTTCAGAGAAGGAAACAACCATTAAGCCTGGAGGATATTTTGTCACACAGAGCTGTCATGGCAGTACAAACTGCTCTGAATAAGTTTGAACTTACAACAGCATTTTTTAACCTGTAAAAGGGGGCAGGTCTGAAACTGTTTTAAAATAAAGAAGAAAAAGCAAAAGCAAAAGAAAGGATCCAACTATTGCTTTTGGCTTTTTAAGATTTTTATTTATTTATTTATTATTATTAATGATTAATTATGAATTTCTTTATAAGTAAGATATCTTTATGAAAAATATTAAAATGGACTTGCTTGCTGGGTCAGGCTAGCCCTGCTATTTCTGCAAGCTTTAGATTTCCTGAATTATTTATGATTATTCTTCTTTATTGCAGCAAATATTTGCATTTTGTGAAACACACAAGAGCGGAACAAGGAAATACTGACTGTACTATTGCACTGCTCTCATGAGATACTATTTATGTCAATATGCCAGTTCTTCTCAAGTGTTTGCAAATCTGGACAATTTCCCAGCACCATTCATGTAAACTTGTGAAGATGGCATTCAGTTTCACAGCACGTCAAAGCCTTGAGCATCTCTCAACCTTTGAATTTTCAGTTAATCATTTTTTTTCTGATTTTCCTTTTATGTATAAAGATGTGTTCCTTATGCACTTATGTGAAAACTACAAAAATTAACTGTCTTAAGGATGTGTAAATTGCAAGATTATTCCTTCCATCCCCAGCTTTGAATTCAACTGCATTTAAATGCCTAAAGGCCTGGGAGACTTCTAGTTACAGACAGCTAAACTAGAGAGTGCTGCTCTGACAACAAAAAGCCAGGACCACACTGCAATTTGTGCATGGCCCTTTCATACCCTGTCTTAAACTTAATTTCCTGGAACACAGTTTGGCTACTCTTTGAGGTGTGAAAAAGTGAAGTCACCGTGGCATATTCCTGTAAGAGAAAGGAAATCTCTAATTTCTTAACCTGGGGCACTTGTGTAAAATGCTTCTTCATCAATAACTCTGGTATCATGGTCTGCCCCATGAGCTCAGCATTTATCTACACTCCTTTTATACACTCGAAATAAAAGCAGTCAGAGTAGACTGAATAGCGTTTATATAAGGTACAATCTGCCCTGCTTGCAGCTCGTGTTTACAGGTCTGTGACCCCAACTACTGCAACGTTCCTATGCAAAGTTAAGATCCAAAATCGGCTCTGTACATCTCCTGGGATGAACTACAGTTGTGGCTAATAACTCTTAGCCAGATAACATGGTGTAATAGTACATTTCTGGCGTTACATTTTAGTCATTACATTTTTGGTGAAAGGACATCTCTTTCCTTCCAGGTAGATGTTTCTCAAAGTCTGCTAAAGTACCATTAAAACTATAATTATTGTGCTGTACTGAGGCAAGTGCTCCTAAAAGTACAAAATATTCTGGGGGCAACCTGTATATTAGGCTCCCTCATATTCATCACCCCATGACAAAATAGAGAATTGTTTCACGGAATTCCACCTTTGCACAACATAAACTAAGAAAATAAATTGGCATTAAAGCAGAGGCTTTATTTTATTGTGTTGTAGAGTGACTATAAATCAGAAAACACAGACTTGCATTCATCTGATTTACTGAGCATTTTTGGCAACCATGTTAAACTCTAAATTGACTGCCTAGCAATTGCAAATGTCAAGAGGCTCATAATGATAGCAGAAAGCTAGGGAATAGAGAAATAATGTGCTTTTTAAACTTATCAAAATCATCATAATACTGATGATGAATCATTGCTGCAATAATAATAACGAAATAAGGGAAGATAGTGGCAGCACAACAACAATAATCCCACCTCTATTCTCTAACACATCACCAAATAATAGGGAATTACACAAACTCATCAAAAATGACACACACCATCAAAATATCTTATTAAATGTTGAATTCATAAGGCAATTTTTTAATATTTCCTTGACAGCTATGTGACTTTGTTTTCATGAGACAAGTTGTAAATGTTTGTGTCTGGTGTTTTCCCAGACTGCCAGGCTCAAATTTGTAGGAAATTGTGTGTTTGTGCCATCTGGGGGGAAGAACCGGCCTTCCTGAGGCAAGGAATGCCAACTCCCTCCCTCCTGTGGGGCGGAGAAGTAGCAGGAGCTAGGGAGAAATTGGGAACCAAATTCCCAAAGAGGAAAGTTGAAAATACTACATATTTCCTGAAAATACTACTGCAGACTTTCTGATTTATTCAGATTAAATGGATGTTTTTGTTTGCAGAACGGATAAGAAAGGAAAAGATAAAAAATGAAATCTCTTTTCCAGAGCATTTATATTCTGGACTCAGGGCTCAGATCTCTTTTTCTTTCTTTCTTTTTTTTTTTTTTTTAATTCCTGACACGAAAATTGTATTAATAATTCATAGGTTATATTAATGACTGAGTTAAAACTTTAACAAGCTGGCATTACAAAACTGTCAAAAATGTAACAGCTCCTGACTTCTTTAATTTCACTTGCTTGTGATGAAGTGTAAGGAAATGCCTCATTGGTGTGCAGTGTTACCAATTATCTGACAGAGCCACAGTGTGTTTTGAGCTAATCAGAAATAAGAGCACTGAATTAAATCTCCCATGTGAAACTCATCATTTACATATTTATGATTCAGAAATGAAAATAAGGCTAATGAGAAACTCACATGGTGCCTTTAAAAGTCAAACCAATCTTACAGTTAATTTTCAACAGATAAAGCTTCTCTGCTACATAGTAGTTAAAAGATGAAGTCTGTTGATTACAGCTTAGTTTAATTAAACATTATAAGTTATTTGTGTGGATCTGCATGCTCCTTGCATCAAGGGATTAGTTGCATAAGTTGGAGCTCTCTCAAGACAAGCAGTGAATGGACAAGGCCAAGCTGCAAGAATAAGGTTTTTTTCTGCATCCGTGTGGGTACAGCAGGATAAGATGCAAAAGAAAAAAAAATCTGTAAATCCTCTCTGGATTCGTGAATGCTCCTTTAAAGCCTCTGAGAAGCAGAAAGTGCATATTGCATATACAGCTTTCAGGGTAGACAGTATGCTTATGTTAATAGTCATTGGTCAGAACTATTTCTATCCTTTGCTTTTGCAGCCTCTCCAGGTCTAAACAAGTCATCTCCCCACTCATGCTCCATATATCAGAAAAAATATCTCCCCAGAGGTTACAGAAGCTGTAGGTCCTGGCAGTTGAGCCTTTCTGTATGCATAAAACAGGCTACAACTTGCTGTGGGGTCAATTTGTCCTATGATATATATGGGTTTCAGACACTACATAATGAAGTATTATCATTGCCCTTATTTTCTAAGCGTACCTTGATTATTTAGGTGGTTTCCATGATACACACTCTGTACAGACAGCACCATTATAGACACAACTGTGGATATTGTGGCACCTCCTGCCATCTACATGACAAGGAAGGAAGACATTTCCACCACAAACACACTACAGTAGAATGGTAAGAGTAGCGTTAGCGGGGAGCTTTTTCCATGACATTCCTTTACAATATACAGATAAATGAAGTGAGAGAGATTTTGCCAGAGTAGCTATTAATGTAATAAGGTCAAAGAAAGCAAATGTTTTGGCTTCTTCTGCTACCACTGATTCGGCTATGGATCTGATGTTCTGCGGTAGGTTATATCAGGCAATATTAAAGATGTCCATACCCACTTGCAACAACAACAGCTTCAGGTTAAACAAAGAAAAAACTATATTTTAGGAAGATTGCGTAAATAAAGGAGTTGCTAGGTTCCTGGAACACGCATATGCAATGAACACTAGAAGTGAGCTCTGCCTTTTTCAGAAGGTGAGAACAACAGAGTATGTATCCAAGTTAAAAAAGGAAAAATCAAGTAATGGAGAAAAAATTAAAAAAAAAAAAAAAGTAATACGATGCACATCTAGTGCTGTTTCCTTCCCAAGGCACTTGAGCTTGATGTAGAGACAATTCAGAAAATCCGTCTTTCTGCAACTCACAGCCCTAACTGCCGCTTTCAGGCCTGATGTTTCCAGGGCAGATTTTGCTCCATACCTGCAGACCCAGACAGATGTCAGGACAGTCTAAGGGGAAAGATTCTGGGAATGACACTGTATGGTTAGATGCCTGTTAGCATAACCTCATGGAGTCAGTAGAGTGACACCAGCAGAAAGTTTTGCATTACTCCTCTCTCCACAGTAGGCCACTTGCTTTACTTCATGTTTCACGTATTTGGCAAAGAATTGCAGTGTTCATTGTAAATCACACCCAGGGATTGCTCAGTGCCTGCATTTAAATAGCCTCAGATTAAAAAAATGAAGCAATGGCATAAAGCAAACATTTAGATTTCAGTAAAAGGCATAGATAAAAGAAAAGATTTCTTCTTTTTCTTAAGGGGACCTTTAACAGCTGCAGCAGTAGGGAGACACTTAGATTGCATTGTCCTATAGGCAGCAATGTTTTTTTTTAGGTTTTCTTTGAAAAATTTTTATTTTAAGTTGCAAAAAAAAAAAAAAAAAAAAAAAAAAAGATAACAGTGCTAAGGTACTTTCTTTACTTTTTAACTGTAAAGCAGAAACATTAGCACATTAAAAATAAGAAGGAGGAAAAGCCTGAATGTTAAATATATTCTTCATTTTTCAACAAATTATGAACTAGAAGTATATTTTGTTTTTTAAAGAAGTGAAACTATATCTTGGCATTTGTTGAGAAATTACTTCAGCATTATGCAAAAATGCACATTCCTCCTGCATAGGAAAATTCCTGTGTCTTTAAAATTATCGACTGTATCTATCTCAGTTCCCAAAAATCTATATTTAAATGCTATCAGGGACATTTTCAAATTTGTGGATAAACTTAAACACCAGTCTGGTTGCCAAAATGTTCTTTGTACTTTTAAAATACAACGTTTGTGCTTTTGAAATACAAAGAAGAAGCAGGCTGGTTTTCAGAGGTGTGTTTAATGGAGCTTCTTTAGAAATGGTAACAGGGGTAACTCATGCCATTGGTCAGCATTCAATAACATTTCTACTTTAAGGGGAGTTTGTTGTTCAATGTCTCTCAATGTCCCTTCCAACCTGATGCCAACCCCTACTGCAGCGTAAGTATAAGGATTTGTGTGGCCATGAAGAGGACATGGTCCAGCTGAGTAATACCCTGGAAGTAAGATGGAAAAAGGCTCTTTTTCTTCTTTTCTTTTTTTTTTTTTGATTTTGGGATGAGGTAGGGAAAAAACTTGGGATGGGGAAGGAAGAGGAGAGCTTGCAACAACTAATTTGCGTGAGTGACAGAGCCCACAAGCTGTAAAGTAGAGGAAAAAAAGAAAAAAAAAGCCTTATTGAACTAAAAGAGCTTTTTTTTTTTTTTTTTTTTTTTGACAGTTCAATTTCTTGATATATCTCCTGGCATAGCTGCAGAAGACCTGTGTTTTCACAAAGTCACAGGACTCACAGTGATAGGAGCAAGACTGCTGAAACCAGTTTAAGTAATCTGAGCTTAACATTCTGCAAATAAGGAAACCTCAGGACTAGAAACTCATTATTTCCAAACCTTAGCACCAATTCCCCCAGCAATTTTTTTTAGGACTGAAATTTTCAGAATAAACAGATGATGCAAGTTAACTTAATAAATTATGAGGATTCCATGGAAGTCAGTGAGATTCATCTGAGTCCTACAGAATGTTTCTCATCAGATTGAATGGCAGGACTTATCAGAATAGTTGAGAGCCTTGTTCTTTCCTGCGGAAAACTCTACCGCATCCTCTTCCTACCCTTTCCCTTTCTCATCTCACTCTCACCATTGCCCTCTGTCTTCTAGAGAATAAAATAACTGACTCATTTGACTACCCAAGTTTGTCTCTCAGCAGAGAGTGGACATAATGAGGCTTTGTTGCAACATTTTCCTTTCTTTCCTTCTCATTTCTACTTGTCTTATTTCTTCCTCTTATAGCAAGGAAAAACTGAACATTACGCATACAGCACAAAAATAGATATTATACAGAAGAAAAAGTTAGCTTTAAATGTCTCTTTCTTTTTTTTTTCTTTTCTTCCTTCTTCTCTTAATTATTTTCTATTCACTTCCTGCAGTTATGTCTCTCGCAGGGCTTCATACACCTTGGACCCAGTGCTAGTTCTAAATTATCTGTTTTGAGTATCACTGATTTCTTTCATTGCATAAGTGCCACAATATACAGTACACTACTACTCCTACTTCTGTGTTCTCCAGGTCTTCTAATTCTCTCTCTCTCTCATTCTTTGGCTGATGACAGAACCTGTCAGATGTAGCTTTCATCTAAACATAATAAAAAGAAGCTTCTTAGTTTACAAATTAACAAGTTTAAGCTGCCATTCCTTGTGACTCACTGCTGCATCTTAACAAGAATTCACCGTTGTAACAGCAAAACATTCATTTTAGCAGTTTCAGCTTGTTTGGGGCCAGAAATGGACAAATTGCTTAGATACTGTTTCTGATCATCTGACTCTCTCTTCAGAGTATATTTGCACTTCTTGAATATCTTCTCCTGAAGCAGGTGGTTCGTTTGTATTTGGCATGGATGGACTATAGTAGAATTTTATACATAGCTCAACTTAGGTGCAGCTAAGCCAACAATAATGGCTCTGAAGCATTTTGTTTTAGAACTAGGAGCAAGACCAGACTGCATCTTAGAAGCATAAGAAGAGTTGCCGAAGAACAGAAGTCTTAAATTACTGGGGCTGGAACTACAAGGGAGATTAAAGGCAATTAAAATTTATAAAGAGCCCAAGAGAATTCCCAGGGGTATTTGTTGTTAGAGAATGGATCCTAGTATTGGATACCCAATAGCTCTACCTCCATGTCCTTTTTATAATTTTATTGTAATTTGCATAGTTACAAAAGAATCAGCTGTGTAAAATATTGTTGCTTTCCCCTTCCTTTCCTTATCTCTGAAGGTCTGTATATATTTGATGCTGTAATTCTGTTAGAATCATAGAACATAGAATCATATAATCATAGAATTGTTAAGGTTGAAAGGAACCTTTACAGATCATCTAGTCCAACCCCCCTGCACACGCAGTGTCACCTAGAGCACGTGGCGCAGGACTGCATCCAAGCGGGTCTTGAAGATCTCCAGAGAAGGAGACTCCACAACCTTTCCTGGCAACTTGTTCCAGGGCTCTGTCACCCTCACTGTTAAAATTATTTTCCCTAAGTTCCTGTGGAACTTTGATGCTTCAGTTCATCGCCTTTTCCTCTAGTCCACTGGCACCACCGAAAAGAGGCCGGCCTCGTCTTCCTCACTTCCCCTATTTATACACACTGATCAGATCCCCTCTCGGCCTTCTCTTCTCCAGGCTGAACAGGCCCAGCTCCCTCAGCCTCTCCTCACAGGGCAGATGTTCCAGGCCCCTGATCGTCCTTGCAGCCCTGCGTTGGACTCCCTCCAGTAGCTCCACATCCCTCTTGTGCTGGCGAGCCCAGAACTGGCCATAGTACTCCAGATGTGGCCTCACTAGGGCTGAGTAGAGGGGCAGGATCACCCTGCTTCATGGTTAACTTGTCATCCACCATGACACCCAAGTCATTCTCTGCCAAGCTACACTGCAGAATGTTAGTATCCAGCCTGTCCTGGTGTCTGGGGTTATTCTTGCCCAGGTGCAGGACCTTGCACTTGGCCTTGTTGAATTTCATGAGGTTTCTCACTGCCCAGTTGTCCAGTCTGCCCAGGTCCCTCTGGATGGCAGCACAGCCCTCTGGGTATCAGCTGCTCCTCCCAGTTAGGTATCATCAGCAAACTTGCTGAGGCAGCACTCTGTGCCTTCATCCAGGTGACCCTGCGTGTGCAGGGCAGTCGGACTAGATGACCTCTAAAGGTCTCTTCCAACCTTAAGCATTCTATTATTCTACGTTTCTATGCAATATAAATACAATATATGGAAAATTACGGTGAAATTAGTAGAAAAACTGACTCCATTCTCCAAACAATTTAAGAATTCTGAAGTTC
The DNA here is from genome assembly GCF_000705375.1 of Tinamus guttatus. The sequence goes on along the minus strand of NW_010583789.1, from coordinate 30,834 downwards.
AATTCTTTTGTGAAGTGGAAAATATTCACATTAAAAAATGCAATATATCTCTTGGAAATGTTAAAATATGTTTTTAAAATAATTCTAACCAAAGTTTTGGTTAGTGGCTTGAGGCATGACTGGGTTTTGATTAACGGCTTGACTTTGGAAGCTCAAAAGTGCTGGTTTCTATGCTTTGTGCCTGCACATTCTGCTTAAACCACAGGTCTTCTCTCCTAGCTCCTTTCCTTGACATGCAGATGCAGCCATAAGTGCAAACTTAAAAGAAAGCCTAGAACTCCCACCTAGGCCAGCAACTGAAAAGTCTGAGAGCTATTTCATCTCTGGCAGGCAGGGCTACAGAGACCTTCCAAAGAGGAGAAATCAAATTCCAGAACTCTGCTTAGTCTATGGACCTGCACAGGAATCAAAGTGTTTCTGCAGACATTTGATGCATCTTCATTCTCAGATGTAAAGATTATTCCCTTTGAGAAATCCTGAACAGTTCTGTTTAGCACAGTCAGTGCTAAACAACAGTTAATCGTGTTTTAGAGATAAGAACTGAAAAGTAACTGGAAAGATTACAATGAGTTTGTGATGAAGACTTCTGTTTGTTATTCTGTATCACTCCGTACTGTTATCTCTGCTTGAGATTTTCCCATGCCTACTTAACAGCTTTATCATAACTGCCCAGCTTCATCAGTCTGAAAATGCCTAAGAAATTGTTTTGACACTCAATGTATTCCATCAAAAACAATATTTGTAATTGCAGCATTGGATGGTAGCCACTATAGTATTCTATTAAGAGATTTTCACAATTAGACAAACTCTCACAATCATTGCTCTGTCATTATGAGAAGGCTTTCTCTAAAAGCATCTCTGACCTTTACAGTGTTAGTAGTAACTCTGCACACAATTTTTAGTTTAACATTGCACATTTGACAGTGCACTGCCAAGTGAAACATATCTGGCCATTCTTTTTTATTTAGGTGTTTTACAACCAATTCTGCTCTTGAAGTCTATTTTTAATTCTAAAACTCCTATGAAAGTTAATAACAGTCTTAAAAACTGTATAAATTATTTAGAATTCTTTCTAAATTCTTTCTAATTCTTTCTTTAGAATTCTAGGGGACAATAGCTGTAAATAGCAGATAAGTTGTATGTAAGCTTGGTTAGCTCTTTAGATTTAGTTACAGTTTTCTTTGCTCCACAAGAAGAGCAAGGGCTGAGTCTCATCTACCATGCCTCACATTTCTAGAATGGATTTATAAATGATAAGGTAACTCTAGTGAGGAGAAATAGTCATTTAGCAGTTTTTAAAAACAGGAATATTTGAGTTAATTATGCTTTCTTCTCAGATTCAGAAAATGATGTAACTTTTCTAACCAGTCAGTCAACATGAATTATTCATCCGTAGAGCATATGACGATGGCATATCTGAAAGGACTGTGATGAGGTTATGCTCTATCACAATAACAGATTGTATCAACTTTTCCTAGCACTGCCACAGGAACCCAGTGATACTGCTTCCACACCAAAGTTGATCTGCTTGCAGCTTGGTCATATATTTCTCAGTCCTCTACTTCCCTGGTTCCAGCATCTACCTTCCTATAGGCGTACCTTACTTAAGAAGAGATATTTCCTATTTGAAACTGTTTCCTATTTTAACCACAGAATTGCTAGAATCCTCTCTTCGGTCCTGGCTCTGGCTGAACTCTCATCTGGAATGAAATCGAGCGCTTTCCAGACCGAGAAACCATGGAGGACTTGGAGTGAGAAATGATAGAAAAATAATTCCTAGAACTAAAGAATTAGGATTCTTGTATGGGCCCCTGAACGAGCGAGTCTCCTATACCCCATGGAGTCACCAGCTTGACTTCAGTAAAGTGAGGTCTGATGAAGATGTTTGTGCACAAACTTTGATGACATAGTGTGTATCATCACCACCTGTAAGAGATGGAAGACGTTGTGGGCTTGTCGGTGAGCCACGAGAAGTGAAGTCAGAAACTTTTGGTGAGTTATATCCCGACAGTCCTAGCAAAATAATAATTTACAAAATTATGAGATTGGCTGTAGAATACATTTGCTCCACTAGTCAGATGCATCCAGCAGGCATTGAGACAAGATCATACACTTTGGTTTGTTACTATCTTCATGTTTGATCTCCAAAATAACTTATTGAATTGCTTCTCGCTTCCAGTGAAGGAAAAAAATAATGCAAACTGAAGCCTAACTAGATGAAAAACTTTGCTAGTTACAATATGCCTTCCCTTACGATTTACCTCCCTCCAGTATTCATACCCTTTCACCGTTACTTCCTTCCACTCAGTGGAGAAGATAAGAGAAAGTAATGAGAATTGAAAAAGTTGTTAACCTCTTTGCTCTATCCATTTATCATCTGAACAATAAAAAGGAATTAAGATTCTTAATTCAAAACAACTGATCCATCAAAATCTGAACAGCATATTCCGAAGAACATGCATTTGGAAAGGATAAATGAGTATAATTTTCTGTTGTTGCCAGACTCCTTGCTTTCAAAATCTCATAGTAGCTGAGTGAACTTTATGTCCTGAACTGTTTTACGAAACTCAGCTCATGTACCAAAACAAACATGTAACATTATTCACAAGCAAAACAACTACTGTCTCTATAGCTTGCTGTATCCTACTTTAAATTGCATAGCTGTGGCAAGATTAGAAAACAGAGCAAAAGAGAATAAGAAAAATTAGAAAACTAATTTAAAGATTTTACAAGGTAGTTCAAATCCCTAAGTAAGTGCTCAAATTACAGTGAAAATGGTTTCATATGATATTTAAAGAGTCCTCTCCACCCACACTTTGGAAACCAAAATCTAGATACAACAGCAGTATGCTTATACTGTCAAGTGAAATTTAACACTGAAGAAGAAGAGAGAAGTGCAAAAATGATGATCAGAGCACAAATTGACTTAAATGTGTAAATTATTTACTGTGACAATACATAGAGAAAGGATCATAGAGGATTACAAATTATAGATTAAACAAATTTTATGGATTACATATTTAAACAATTTCCAAAGCCCTCTTTTTTCCTAGAAAATATCCTGTGCTTCTTCCTTATTTAGACTCCGAAAAAGTCATGCTTTTTCAGTTCAAAAGGCAAAAACTGCTACATGCAATACTATCCTACTCTGCATTTTCTTTGCGAAGTCCAATTGTTACTTATACTTTTGCCAGTAGACTTTATACTGATGTAAACAGTATTGCTATTACAAGTAATAGATACCTTAGCCATGCAGATTTTCTTTAGAAAGGGAAACGAATGACTGAGTATCACATTCTCTAGAAATAGTGTGGATATAAGTCAATATCATTCTTCAACGTCAAAATATACAACATAAGATCTTTTAATAAAACAATTTGAAAAGTAAAAATACTTCATAAAGTAAGTATAGAAATGCCTGAGCACAAAAGAAGTAAGAACTAGATGGAAATAAAATAAAGTGAACTGACTCAGATCGGTGGATCCTGGCCTTTCAGGAATCAGTGATGATACATATTTGCATGTGAGGGAAACAGTGTCAAAAGCCTTAAAATAGTCAAGGAAAGCAACATATACTGCTGTTCCAAGCCAGTCATCTCATGATAGAGTGCTGCTATCAGGTTGGTTCTCTGCCTGTCTATTAAAGGATCAGAAAGAAAAGTCACTGACATATCTCTCAGATTCAAAGTATACCACGGAGATAAACTTCCTGAAAATAGTCAGTCAATTCTTAGTGCAAAAACAATAAAAACAGAGGTGATTACTGATCATAGGCAAATAAGGTTTGCAAGCTAGGTATGCAGTTTTACAAACACCAGTTTGTACTACAGAGCGGTACAGTTTGTATTACTAAATCCAAATGAGGAAACCTTTTAGCTTTATAAGCAAAGTATTTTGGGTACAGATATACTTTTATTTAGCACATCCTACAAGCCCTTTGCAAAGCATTGGAAGCAAAGGTAGGGACAGGCGAATGGAAAGGAGCGATAAGTACATACCGTTAAAGCAAGCACAAAACTATTAGCGAAATTACTTGGTACAAGGTCATCTTATCAGTATCTTTGCTAATCTTTACAGTCATATTACTGTATCTTTATGTGGCTTTTTTGACATTTTCTGATTATCCGTCTAAGTCTTCTTTCCTTCTTTCTTTCCTTCCTTTCTTCTTTGCTTCCTTCCTTCCTTCCTATTTCTCTCTCTTTCTCTCTTTTTATCTCTTAAGAGATAATAGTGCATGAAGCATTATCTTTGCTCATGGATACTCCCGTAAATTCACAAACATGCTATCAGTGAGAAATCTAACTTTTTCACAGACACTCATATGGGTGAAGAAAAACTAAGCATCAGCTTGTATAAACAGAAAAAGGGAAGAAATGCATAAAAGGGCATGTAAATATGAATCTAACTAAATACCAAGAACCGGAAGTTATGTGTTCTTTAACCCCTGAGAAGTACACACTAGTTTCCAGTCACTGTGTTACCAAGTATTCAGAGAACTGCTGAGAGAAAATTTGAATAGTCCTTTATATTCAGAGATATCAAGTGCAGTTGATTTAGTTGGTTGGTTTAGACTTTTTGAAGGGATGCAAACTCAGAAGATCTGCTCACCCCATGTGTTATCATTTATGTCTTCCATAGTCACTCACTAACATATCGAGGAGAGCATAGATTTACAGGAGTGTTGGCACTGTTTAAATGGAGGACATACATGAATAATTATCTGGGAGCTATTTGAAGAATCCTGTGAAAGAGCTGATGGTCTCCACAAACAGAGAGAAACGTCCTAGTAATTGCCCTTTTAAACATTGCTCATAGTATCCATAAAAGGAAGTGAAATGGAGTATTTTTTATCATCAAGTTTCCAGCTATCCACCAAATGCAGAGAAAAATTCATGGTGCAGCACATGAAGCTCATATCATGGCTGCCAGTGCATTTGATGTAGGTGAAAGCCACATCTCTGGAAGCATCTCGAGGAAGGGTCATATACTTCTCAAACCTAATGTGAAGTCAGCAGTGCAACTTCTGCACAAGACCTCAGCGATGCTAAGATCTTGTGTTTTGTTGCTATGTTAAGGGTAAATTTCACACAGCCTTTGTGATCAAATGGATTTCGTTTCCATAATCAAAATCTGGTGCTTTTCACAATTGCTTTCAACTATAATAGACTAGAGGAGGCAGCAGGGCAGGGGAAATTAAACTAAGGGGGAAAAAAAAAAAGATATAGTTATTGCTGCCTGTTAGGAAGTATTGCCATCAATACATACAATCCCCAGCCCCGTGTGATTTACAAATTCATCTTGTACTGATGTTGCTTGACTGCAGATGAATAATTAATACCTTTAAATTCTTGCCTCTCATCTCATTTAAGAGAGATATTTTGCAGCTCTTGGATTCTAGTACATATAATCAGACTGTATATTTCCTGTCACATTTAACACCTGGCAATCTCCTTCATGCCAGCTGTTTACAGTGTAATGATATGTCTAGAGGTAATTATTTCTATCACTCATATAAGAGTAAAAGATACAAGACTTATATAAGGCTTACTTTTTCTACAGACTTAATTTTACTTGAAATGTCAGGGTGTGTTGATCTAAACATCTCTATCCTGGAGATGTTTCCCAGAAAATCAGTGTTCAAGAGAGACAAATATAAAAGAAAGGGGCCAAAATGGCTGTCTATTCAGGATCTCTCTCTGAAGATTTGCTAAGTAAAGGTCATTTATTCTCTGAGCAGAAGAAATTCATTAGGCTAACTGCAATGGACTGACAAATAAACTGAAGAATATAATAAAAAGTATTCTCCAATGACAGGACAGAGGAACCCACAGAAAGTGTTACAGAAATACTAATGAGGACAGAAAGACAAATCATTACCCTTGCTCAGGGAGCTTTACAGGAGGAAACAGATTCAGTGATAAGTGGGTAGAGTCCCATACTGCAGGCACTACAAAGGAAGCCATAAATCAGTATCATGAAGGTCCCTGCCATAAGATATGGTAGTAAAACTCCTCCAGCAGGTAGAGATGGTCAAGATCTGCAGGATGTATATTGACTGCAAAGTGGAGAGACTAAGAAATGGCAGCAGCAATCTGTGAGTGTATAAAATCTTGTGAAGGGATAAAACATCTTCTCTGTAGAGTACGGTCCCATCCTCATGACACCGTCCCTTAAAGTATTTGTTTCCACTGACAAGACCATCTCTCAACCTTCTCTAGACTAAACAACTCCAGCTTTTCCAGAGCTTTCCTCTTAGAAGAGATGCTGTTGTCCCTTCTTTGTAGCCCTACACTTTGTAGCTACTGGACTCTCTCCAGTAGCTCCATGCCATGTCTCGGTGAATCCAGAACTCAGTATAAAATTCCAGATGTGGCCTCTTCAGGGCTGAGTAGAGGATGGGGCAGATCACCTCCCTCAGGCTGCTGGAAATGCTCTTCTTAATGCACCCTGTGATGCCATTGACCTTCTTGACCACACTGATGGCCATATTGCTGGCTTATGGTCAGCTTGCCTGCCAGTACTTCCAGGTCCTTCTCTGCAGAAGTGCAGAGGTCAGCCCCTAGCCTGCATTTGTGCATGGGGTTATTCCTCCCTCATTACAGGACCATGCAGGTCACTTTCCTGCATTCCGCAAAATATCATGAACATTGGCTGTGATCAAACATTCTGTACAAATGGGCTTATACTTCTGTCAAGATGGTTTTGCAAGCTTTAGTATAAGAAAATAGCACCAAAGTTACAACTTACAGTGCTGAGCAAGTGGTCCAAAAAGCTTTAATAGGCAGATTGAGGTAAAGATGTTGATACCTTTTCAGGTATCAGAATTTGATAACATTACACACTGCTGGCTGCAGGAAAGATTCCTCAAGGCAAGACATGTGATCAGATGGTAGTGACTGCTTTTCTTTTCTCAAGCCACTTCAGAACTCAATATTTCCTTCCATCTCTATAATTGCTTGTAATTAGTGAGAGCTCCGCAGCAAAGACAAAAGTATAAATAGAAGAATATTGCAGACAACTTCTTGATGCAGGTTGTTGATGAGCCAACAAGGGGAGGGATGCTGCTAGACCTGATACTAACAAACAGAGATGGCCTACTGGGAAATGTGATAGTTGGTGGCAGTCTTGGCTGCAGTGACCACAAGATGTCAGAATTCACAATCCTGCCAGGCAGAAGATGGGCAAGAAGTAGGATTGCCACTCTGGACTTCAAGAGAGCAAACTTTGACCTCTTCAGAGAGTTCCTTGGAGGAATCCCCTGGGCAAGGGTCTAGAAGGAAAGGAGGTTCAAGAGAGTTGGCTAATATTCAAACACCACTTTCTCCAAGCTCAGGATCGGCACATTCCTACAAGAAAGAAGTCAAGCAAGATGGGCAGGAGACCTGCATAGATGAGCAAGGAACTGTTGGGTACACTTAATGAGAAAAAGCGTGCATACATAGTGTGGAAGAAGGGCCAGGCCACATGGGAAGACTATAGGAACATTGTCTGAGAATGTGGGGATGCAACGATGAAGGCCAAAGCTCATTTCGAACTAGAGTTAGCGAGAGATGTCAGGGACAACAGGAAGGGCTTCTATAAATACACCAGTAGTAAGAGGAAGACTAGGGAAAATGACATGATCTGGGCCATAATCTGGGCACCCAGACCATTGACTGCCATGCCTAGGGCTCTGAAACGCCCTTGATCTTACTCAGTTTCCCCATAGCATTGTTAGAACCCACATGACAAGTCTTGGCAGTCTCTCTGCAACATCCCTTATCCGAGCCCCTGGCAGGCAAGAGACCTCTCTGGACATGGGGTCAGTTCTTCAGATTCGTGCCTCTGTGCCCTGCAGCAGGGAGTCACCCACAACGATCACAAGCCACTTCTTCTGGATGCTCCTTTTCTCCTTAGTGGGGGCAGTCTTAAGATGTGGATTTGACTGGCTCACTCTAGACAACCCCCTAGATGGGCCTTGGTTCTTGACTTCATCTGTCAGCCCCTCAAGTTGCAGGGCCTCATACCTGTTTGGTGTGGTCACTTGCAGTAGCAAGATGGCTGGGAAAGGACCCTCCTGCCACCCTGAACAGGAATATGTTCCCATTCTTGTTCATGACTTGATGCTGTTAATTCTGCCCCTCCACTCCATAGCAAAGGGGGTAGTGGATTCTCAGACCAAACTGGGGAGTTAAATGGTGAGAAGCTGCTAGTCCAGAGTGGATCACAGCCTCATACCAAAATGGAGTTTAACTAGTGGCTGCCTGTCCTAGCACCTGTGAGATGTCTGTGTTTTGAACAAAATGAGCTGAGTTGTCCCAGTTGCATTCATAGTAAACAATTATCCCTGTATAAAAATAAAATTGCCAACTATATTTGAAGTTAATAACTGACAAGAAGTATTCAGAGTTCAGGAGGACAGATGGAGCAGAACAGCTAAGTACTGTCTCCAGTGGTTCTCCCAGAGCAAATCTAAAATATGTTGGGGAAATGGCGTAGGGTTGTGTGTGTGTTGTCGTGCAGACTTGCTCCATAGAAAAAGAGTACAGATGTGCAGTGACCCACTTTTTGTTCAACTGGCATTTTTTGCTCACCAAAAAAATACTGAGATGTGGAAGGGGGGAAAAAGTCCAGTCATGCGCAATCAAGAAGTTTTACTGTATAGGCAATGTTGTTTCTATACACCTGAGAGAACCCATAACCTCACTCTGCAAGCAAATCAGGTACAGATGTTAGAAAATCATGTGACGATCAGTTAGAAAGGAATGTTCTGGGAGACATTCACTCCTGAAGGAAGGATTGCTCTCTATCAGGAAAAAGATCAAAAAGAAAGGTCATTGGATGTTTCTTTGGGTTATTATTAGGAAGAAAAAAGGGCAGGAAAATACCCAGTGATTTTTTGTATTATTATTATTATTATTATAGCGAAATCGACCTTTTTCTTGTTCTTATATCAGGATAGAGAACAGAACGGATTAAGTAATTTTGAGCCAGAGGAGTTCTAATATTTTTTATCATAGTTTGAACGAGGTGCAACCTATCTTCAGTCCTGTGTACAGGTTCTGTGGAAGGACTTGCACAAGACTGACACATCTATAGTGACAGTGATTTACTTCCCAAGATCCATGGTGGCAATATATGATCTGTATCTGATAGAGTTTTCATTCTTAGCCTGATCCAGATTCAAGGAAATCCAGGAAATTTCTCCTGTTTACTTCTATAGACTTGGAATAGACTAAGAAGGTATTGCTGTACCTAAATTAGATTTATGTACAGCTGCACATGAAACTCTATAAAAAATGGAGACCTAAGCAAGGCTAATATTCTTTACCTCTGTGCATGGGAACAGTGACATTCAACCACAGGAGATGTCTGTTTGTTCCACTGGAGAAATACAATGTCTGAAGGAGAACATCTAGGGACTAATATGTCCCCTCAGGTAACTCAGTAGGATGCTTTTGTTAGAAGTTTTAGGAAGATTTTGTTTCAAAATCAATTCTGAATCTGTGACCACCTTCTCTTTGCTGCCCCAACTTGTCAGAACCAAGACAATTTCTCTCTTCTTACGGGCACTATGAGTTCTGGCCTCCCAGACCATGCTCATGATGAGAGGAATTTATCATGGGAGGCCATTTATGTGCACCCAGCAGATGGCACTTCTACCATAGACTGCGTATTGTTGCCCTTTATACAATTTATTTTCCTTCTTCTTAGAGCTAATACCTTTAAAAAAAGAAAAACAATTTGTCATGTCACTAGTATCAGGAAGCTTTTAGATAAAATTCCAAGGGCTATTGCATTTATCTATAATGGTTCTAAGTTTTATAACATAGAGATAGATTGCAAAATAAAAGGCATACAGACATGTGACCATAAAGTAGTGCAAACTGTCATTTTTCACTTGAACTGATTATTATGTCAGTATTATGCAAAATAAAAGATTTATAAAAAGAAACAAAAATCCTAACAAATCAGTCACCCTGTATCCTTTGCTTTTTTTTTTTCTCTCCTTATATTTACACCTAGAAATCCTTCAAACAATCTGCCTCCACTTTTAGTCCTCTGCAAAATACCTAAGCTTCTCTTTTCAATCAGCATCTCCTTGGATATTGCAGATCTTAACTGATACGTAAAAACTTCACTAATTTCCAAGTAATTGTCATAAGATCTGACAAACACTCTATGAATGAAAAATTATGGGAGCACAAGAACTGCTTCACTCTCAGGAGATGTGACTGAAGTAAAATCAATCACAAGAATTAAGGGATTTTGACAGATAAGTAATTCTTATGTGCTAAATTAATTGATGAACTTCCAGGACAAGCTCAGTAGAGTTTTCAAGGTTAGCCAACAGAATATCAGAGTCATAACAATACTGCCATCTTTGATCTTCCTCTTCACAATTTGGATTTGGAAATAGGATTTTTATAACATTTAGCATCAGTGAAAGGCTTTCTTTTTTTAAAAAAAATATTTATTTAATAGCCAAAATATGATGTGTATATTTTTCACCCATTATTCCCTCTATCCATTGCAAGATACTGGGAGCAAAGCAACTATTTCTTCATAAACATGCTGACAAAAGTGTTGAATAGAACTGACATTTACATAAATGGATTGCTGTGTAGTTGTTGAACATATACAGGGATGATTCTCTAATCCCATTTTAATTAGGTTGCAAGAATACAAAATATCACAAGATTCACTCCCTGTGGTGATGCCACACTGGCAAGGAATCAATCATCACCACTGCTCCCGTTGCCATAGAAACTGATCACTCCTGCACCACTATCTAAATGGTAAATGGTTGGTGGTGTACTATGTACATACATGGTGTTCCATAGCACAGGAATAGGGAGGAGTTTATATCCTGTCCAGAAGCTGTGCCAGGGAGTTAATTAAAAGCAAAGATCATGAAATAAATCTAAATCTGTGAAGAAATTAAATGTACAGTACAATTTGAATTCCCATGTTGGACGGAAATTAATACGCAGTGCAAAACACAAAGCTACCTGAATACGCAACAGTGAGGGAGCCTGGGAACCAGCGCCTCTGAGGTGATTAAAACCAAAATGTGGTGAGAGGACCTCCTTATTTTGTTAACTAAACAGGCAATTCCTTCAGCACTTGTGCTTATGGACACATGTTAAAAGTTTGCTCAAACTCAGGGAGGATACGTCCTAAGATCTAACTAAAAAACAGTTAGAAACTGCAGTTTATCAGCCGTAAACACCATGTAAGTAAATGTGCCTACTGCCATACTTGAGTTCACCAGAAATCCTCTATGAAAGTCAATGTGTTTTTATTGATAAGCTGTGAATTGTGAAATCATATTTGAAACATCACAAGTACAGTAAAAGCCTCTGAAATGCCTTACTCAAAATAAAGTGAGTTTTACACTTTTTTTTCTTTTTCAGCAGAGTGGGATGCAGCTGATCAGGTATGCAACACTGAACTATAAGGAACGAGGCTGTCACAGTCCTGTCTTCTCTTCCCCATGGCCCAAACTCTTTCAACATCACCTTTGAGAAGACAGATTTCAATAAACCTGACTGAACCTCCCTGTGCAGTTAAGAATTTCAGCCACCCGCACAGGATGAATGAGGCAAGTTACAAAGTAGAGAAAACAGCTGAAAATGGGAAAACGCTAACATTATGAAAGTTTCATTTCAATACCAAGATGCAAGCGTATCTTGGCCAGTCATCTGCAAAACCTAGGAAAAAAAAATAGCCCTGTTTACTTCCAGAGTGTATTAAAGTGCTTAAGAATTCTTATCAAATCTTGAGATGCATCATATTTGTTATTTTACATAAAAATAGAAGGACCTCATATTTTTCCTGTATGTTCACAGAAAAGGAGTTTTTGTTGTAGTGCGGGTGTGACATCAGGGTGATCAATAGGACCATATTGTCATGGATCAGAAGTTTGTGACAGGTAACTATTTGTTCTGATTTCCCAGCTAAGTTCATGTCTTGGCTGATTGTGGCTATCATCCCACAGACCCACTAGCAACTTCACCTCTTTGCATGCCCCAGCAGCAGTAATGGATCTGCTTTGGGCACCCTGCCCTATTAGGCCAGGGTAAGACTGGCTGATTTTTTCATCGTCTTTCATGTCTTTCCTCTCTTCATGGTTTGTCAGCAAAGACTCTTCCATTTAATTTCAGCCAGATTGAAGTCTAAGCATGTTCCCCAGACCCTTGAAATGTCTTGAGATTGAGAGAACTGCTTAAACCATTTCTTTGGATGGAGTTTTGTATAACACCTTGCCTCTGCACCCTTCACATTCCAATTTATCTGTTACTGTATCGGATGATCCATGTAATTGTCTTCCATTCTTTATACATGACTGACCACTACTGAAGTCAATCAAATATCTTTGGACAAGATGTAACAGATACGATTTAGTGGTAGATAACAATAATTTTTGACCTGGAAGAATATCTGTGGCATGTCCAAAATAAAGTTAAGTAGGCTTAATTGTGTATTTACTCCAATATAACAATAAGAAAAATCAGGCCATTCATTCAGCCACTATAATTCCCGTTAGATTAATTTTACATGCAAACATTTTATAGTTATTAAGCTTATTGCATAGCTTTACTTAATTTTGTCTGTAAGACTGAAAGACATTATATAGTACATAGTTTTTTGTACTATGTACAGTATCTTGAAGAGTATTACAGCCTAAATGAGTTGAACCGTTTGCCAATTATGTTTACAATTTGAATGCTAGGACCATAAGGACACATTTTCCAAACTATCGACAGTTGCCAATGAAAATTATAATTCACTGCTTTAATTATATTGTATTATAATTTCTTATGTATATAAAAAAAATGAAGCACATTACAAAGAAATAGAAAGTAGTAATGATCTATAAAAATAATCACTGCATGCATGTGGGAAAGGGAGACATGATTTTATCAAGTAAGCCTACAACCGGGACAAAAAAAAATTAAAGATTTTGAATTTGTACCTGATTTACATACCTCTATGTTTTCTAAGTTCAATGAAATTCTGGCATGTTAAGTGAAATGAAACCAAAGTAGGATGCAAAGATGAAAATTCAAGCTTAGCATAATCAGGTCAGGTGTAAATCAGAAGAAATGAATGTTGAAGACTATGTTCACACTCTAAGTAAGTTGTTTGCCGGTGAGACTAGTGCATCCAATCCTCCCACGACCTCTAAGAAAAGCTTTGGATAGAGGACCTGACTGCATTGTTCTGTACATGACTGCTTGAGGGCCATACTTCATGGAGTTAATTGTGTTCTCCCTCTGTACTTTGCCCCATGTATTTAGTTCACGCTTGGTACTGCGATGTTTCCTTTGGTGCATTAGTCCACGGATTTTGTGTCAACCACAGTGATCATAGTCCAGCTCAAAATGTTATACAATATAGAATCCAACCACTTCTACTGTGCTAAAAAGGGGTGGTTTTTTGTTGTTGTTGTTTTTTTTTTTTTTTTCCTTGGGGACCTTTCTTTCTTTTTTTCTTTTTTTCCTTTTTTTTTTTTCTTTTTTTTTCTCTTTTGGTTATGCTTTTCTTTTTTTACATACTCCTCTCCAATTTCGTGCGGTGACCTGTGCTTGAACAGACAGCACACAATAGCTATCTCAAGTGTCAGAATCTCCACATCTGTAGATGGAAATAGTTATCAATGCACACATACTCAACAAATGTCACAGAAATTTCTTGTCTTTGATATGTGTTACATTGCACATATATAACTATTCTGGATACATGCTAGGTATTACAGTCTTGGCAGCTGCTCAAAGGCAGTTTTGACAGGACTGTTGGGCTGTTTTGTTGATGTTTGCTCGGCACTACTTCTGAGGGAAGAAATTTCAAAAGAGTTTGAAATATCACAGTCTCCAAGTTTTCTGTCAGTGGGGATTTGCTGCCTAACCCACTCAAATGCCTTTAAAATTACCACTTTGCTCTCAAAAAAATTCAAATGGTGATAATTGTGAAAGTTTTGTATTTATCAGTATTAATGGAAAAGCTACTTTTGCTTGTTGTTCTCAATGAGATCAGTTATTCTGCTCTCCGTGTTCCCCAAGGCAAGGAATTCAAAGAGGGGAATTGAAAGCACCATCACTAAGGAGAAATATTCTTGTTTTCTTCCAGTTCATGCTCAGTGTTGACAGAATACTAAGTTACTTCGCAGATTCATTGCAATCAATTTAAACAGAAGGAGTAAAGTCATTTGCCTTGCCAATTTTGGCCAGGCATTTGAGTCTACTAATTTAGAGTTCCTGGCTTAATGTTCCTGATCTGCATCAATAAAACTGGAAATGAAGGCCACGAGTATACTGTGTTAGTCCCTTAATAGCTACCACCTGGTTTATTTCGCATTTCATAGTATGGATAGATAACAAAAGTTCAAACACTTTATTTTCTTGCATGGTAGCACTGTACAAATACTTACCTCTGTGATAACAACCATATTTATTGTTTTATTTTGTTTTTTTACCAATCTTATATAAACATGCTGAGAAAAAAAAAATTACAAGTAGAATTAGATTTTAACTATCACAACATAAAATTCTGTATTTTGAAATGTAAAACTTTAACAGTATCCATTAAAATAGCATGACATTTATTTCTGCTATCAAATACAAGAGTATAACAACCCCAACAGATTAATCTCCAGAGCTGCATGTCGTTAATGTTTATAATACATTGTAATACAACAAAATAGGTAGATGGTTGTTTCAAAATAAAGTTAAGGCACTGCTTTCTCACAAAATGTTCGGCCAAGTTATAAAACTCTGCTCTAGAATGCTGCGGATACTATCAGTTTGTATGGGTTGAAACCCAATTGTACTCATTCATGGAGGGGAAAAAAAAAAGTCCACAGAAGGTTCCTTCAGGTCCTTATGCTCATATTTGAGTCTAAGAAAGAAGGGGCAGTGTTGAGCCAACATGGTGGAAAAATAATGTTTGGGAACTTTTTAAGCGGTAAAGAAAACATATTAAATCTTGCAGATTTTTCTTGGCATTAATGAGATCGTGGCAAAGACTGTTTCCACCTATACCTGTGAAGCCACAGAAATTTATTCTGCTAAAGTAATACAGAAAATTATAAATAATATCAACCATCAGCAGCATGGTAAGCAGTCTTATGCAAACTGTGTGTTGAGTCCTAGTTGTTAAGCTGATGAAATACTGAGTCCTTCAAGGAGATCTCCTTTGAGGTAGTGAGGATCTTCTGACTGTTCACTTGATGCCTGCTCATACTTTAGGCCTAGTAGCTGGCTCTTTAGGCCTAGCACCTGGCTCATGCTAACACCTGATGTTTGCTGAGACAAACAGGCTAAAATGAGAGCAACTTAACGACAGAAATGAGATCTGCAACCTTTGCAGTTTAATAAGTAACTGCCTGTTAGCGTCTGAAACAATCAAAATTCTTTGGAATTAAGGAAAGCACTGCCTAGTGACTGAAATAGCCAACAGGAATGATATAGATAAAAATTTTCAAGAGAGAAGGTGCAAGAATATCTATTTGTCCAAATATTCTTTGAATCTCCCCCACCAGCAACTGCACAGCTGAGGCTCCTGTGCTTCCTAGTGACCGGGAGTAGTCAGCACAGATTTACCAAGGAGAAGACATGTTTGGCGAACCTAATAGCCTTCTGTAATGGGATGACTGACTGGATGGATGAGGGATGAGCTGCAGATGTTGTCTACCCTGACTTCAGCAAGGCTTTTCATACAGTCTCCCATAATATCCTCACTCATGTGGAAGCTCAGGAAGTGTGGGTTAGATGAGTGGACAGTGAGATGGGTTGAGAACTGGCTGCATTGCAGAGCTCAGAGGGTGGTGATACATGAGACCAAGTCTAGTTGGAGGTCTGTGGTCAGTGCTATCCCCCAAGAATCAGTACTGGGCCCAGCGCTGTTCAACTTGTTCATCAATGGCTTGGATGAGGGGACAGAGTGCACCCTGAGCAAGTCTGCGGACAATACCAACTGAGAGGAGCAGACGAGACTTCGGAGGCCTGTGCTGACATTCAGAGGGACCTTGACAGGTTGGAAATTTGGGCAGAGAGGAACCTCATGAGGTTCAACAAGTACAAGTGCAGGATCCTGCACCTGTGGAGCAATAAGCCCAGACACCAGTACAGATTAGGGGTTGATCTGTTGGGAAGCAGGTCCATGCAGAGGAATTTGGGAGTCCTGGTTGACAACAAGTTAACCATGAGGCAGCAGTTTGCCCTCATGGCCAAGAAGGCCAATGGGATCCTGGCCTGCATTAGGAGGTGTGTTGCCAGCAGGTAGAGGGATCCTCCCCATCTACTCAGCTCTGGCGAGGCTGCACCTGGAGTATTGCATGCAGCTCTGGGCTCCCAAGTATCATAGAGACATGAAACTTCTAGAACGGATCCAGCGTAGAGCCTATGTAGCCTGGAGAAGAGAAGATTGAGAGGGGATCTGATCAATATGTACAAATACCTAAGGAGAGACTGCAAAGAGGATGGGGCCAAACTCTTCTCGGTGGTGGCCAGTGACAGGGCAAGGGATATTGGCTATAAATTAAAACACAGGAAGTTCATCTGCATATGGGGAAGAACTTCTTTCCTGTGAGGGTGCCAGAGCCCTGGAACAGGCTGCCCAGAGAGGCTGTGGAGTCTCCTTCTCTGGAGAACTTCCAAACCCACCTGGATGCCACCCTGTGCCACGTGCTCTGGGTGTCCCTGCTGGAGCAGGGAGGTTGGACTAGATGATCTCTAGAGGTCCCTTCCAACATCAACCATTCCGTGATTCTGTGATTCTGTGAGTGAGAAATGCCAAATGCAAATAATTTTTATCTTTCATTAATTATTTCCATTTCATTCCATTGCATTTTTAATATAACATTAGGCAATGTAACAAATGTAAAAATCACCTCATGCCTGTATATTTATTTGATGGAGGTCAAACTTAAGGTAAGTGGAAATTTATTATCTGATAGCTCAATATCTTCTGCGTGCCTATCAATCCCAAACTCCCCTTTTTTTGGAGTTGGTGGAAATCACACCAATGGACAATGCATTCAGCACTGAAGTACGACACTATGAACTCTTTGGGGGCCAGATTTTGAGTAGTTCCAACAGCCATCACTTTCTACAGAAAAATATTGAATTGGCAGTAGCTCAGTAACAGTTATTAGCTCTTGACTTTATCAGTGAGGGAGAAGTTCAGAAAACCTACCGTTTGTGGCTTTTATGGGAATTGCAAACAGCTAGGCTCTTGTGTAATACTGGTTCTTTATATGTTGGTTAAAGAAGATACTAAGAGATAGTGGTGACCATCTCTAAGCTCGCAAGTAGTCTAAAACTGCAATATTTTAGAAATCTCACAGAGTCTATGATATCATCACAGACTGCAGTTTGTCCAGCTGAATAGGACAGTTACTGTCTTTCACAGATGTTGCTGCGTGGAGCAACATGCTAACATGAGGTGACCGGTGACTGCACATATAAATGTTCAAGGTTAAGTAAAGGTCTTGCTAGAAATTTACAGCAGGTAACAGCAGAAAACAACTTGCTAGCTAACAAGGATTCTTAAAGCCTTTTCTAACTTTTGGAAATGCTATACTGTATGCTTCAGACTCTGTATCTCTTCTCAGCAGGTCATATATTTTCTCTTATGATCAACAGAGTGGAGCTAAGATCAATTTTTAAATCACATTGCTCTATTATCTATCTTTACAATTCCAGACAAGGTGGATAATTTTCTATTTTAGATGCAATTGAGTTATAACATTATATATATTTTTTCAGATGCTATTTTAAGTCTCAAAATGACTACTGCTTAATACTTACAAGGTATTTCCACGTATCATTAACACAATGAGAGGCACACAACTACTGCTATGTATGCATACTCAACCCCACAGAATATTTTTTTTCTTCTGTGTGGGTGGCTGTACTTAAAAGAAAAGAAGAATTTGGTTACTCTTAAATACAAATATGGAGGGAAAATATCTATGAAAGGAAGATTTCTGGTTTTGTTAACTAAACAAAACTTGCATTAAAATACAATGAAGCACCTTTGCATGGATATAAAGTACTTTTTAATAAATTAGCTAAAACAATAAAGTTACCATGTAATGCTACATAAAAAAGGTAAAGTACAAAGTTAACCTAATTTTAGGAGTAGATCTTCTGCAAGAATATGCTCTGCATATACCTAATTGGATGTGCTCATTGTGTGTGTGAATAAGAAATAGAACATACACTGCCATATGTAGAACTTTCTTCTTTTTTTTTCTCTCTCTTCACTGAATAATATTGCTGCTAATATCTTGGAATAATATGTGCAATGCACTGACAAGCTGTGAGCTAATGTCAGCACCCAGTAGTGTCTTTGCCTGACTGCTGCTGTGGCCTTGGCCAAGCAACAAGTTCCTTCAGAGCCACTTCCATGCCATCTCCAAGGTCATAGTCCTCCCTGGATGGAACAACAACCACTTACTGCTAGCCAGCAGCAGGAAATGCAACCTTTCAGCTCTTCTCCCAAATATTTATCGCACACAGGTGAAGTTCCTTGTTCCCCTGCTGATCTGTACCAGCAAGCAATCAACCGAACTCCATTTCATTCCTATCTGCTCATCTTTAGGGTCCAAAGAGATACTTCAGATCTACAGATGGCCTATAATGGCCTACCGGGGCATTCAGTACAAACTTGTATTTCAGGGAATACCATCAGAGGCTTAGAACATTTTTATTATTATTATTTTATTTTATTCTATTTTTTAATCTACAATTTGTTCACAAAGGGAATTGTCATGATATTTGATTAGATGCAAGTAGGGACAGCTTGATGAATTTGGACACTTTTCCAGTGTTCCAGCAAATCCAGTTTCCATCTATTTGACTTGATCTGTTAGATATGGTGGTTTAAACATGATTCAGCTCAGTATTTAGTGAGCCTTTACACATGCTGATGGTTAAAGATAAGCTTATGTACCCTGGGAATGGCTTATCATTAATCCTTCACTTTGAGGTGTGATACAGCTGATTTGGGTGCTAGAGCAATATTTATATTACCCTTACTTACTATCCTTACTTACGCATCTAATATCTAAATTAGATAACAAAACAAGAGCTGCAGTTTTAATATCCCAACTGAAAGTGAGAGGGTGTCACGGAACGAGTGGTGGTGGGGGGGGTGAGTGACACAATGCACTTCACTCGTGGGAAAGAAATAGGAATAGCTTTTATTGGTAATGACAATGGTTTCACGAGATTCTATGGCAAGGTCACTTATTAGTTACTGCATGGAGGTTCAAGATATACACAGAATTATCAAGGACACCCTCCCGTTGGGTCACGAGGTTCAGACTGGACCCACTTGCTTTCCAAACTCCTTCTGAGAGGAGTCTGGGTGCGGCTGAATCCAGTCCTAGTCCCAGACCTGGTCAACGGTTTATGACTAAGGGATTTGTGCACAGTTACCAAGTAAAGTTTACAAGTTCAGAAAGAGAAAGGCGCGCTATAGTCACTTACCACAAATCTGTAGTGGGAAGGATCTCTTAACCTCGAGGAGTATCCTTGAGAGGCGTCCCTGCTCAAGGGGAGATCCCAGCGTGCAGCCCGCTGCCATGCAAGGAGAGCTCAATGGGCTCTTGGGCTGTCTCCATATTTATGGGATAAGATGATTGACTGATAGTCATTCTTTCAATTCAGAAATGACTGTTGGCTGGTGTACTCACAGTTAGCCTTATCTCCCCATCAGGATAGGGCCATCAGGACTGTTATTGATGGTTGATGTCTGGGTGGGGGAAGAAATCAGGGAGGCAACTGCCAGGAATGTGGTAGTTAGCACCTGAACAGGGCTACAGTGAGAAGTCAGGATGAGCTGGGGAAGGAGCATATCCGTCACACTGGGGGATTAGAACTATCAAGAAATTGAGAAATAAACTTCTTCCACTACTATAAAAAAAGAAACATCCCACGAGGCTCTTGTAGGTGACCAAAGAAAGCCACCAAACATTTTCTCAATATGATATGAACATGGCACAAAAAGATGGAAATTTAGGGTTCTTTCTAATGCCACATTGCAAGGCCAACATCACATACAACAGGTTTAATTGTACATGTAGAATCAATGATACCTTATGCATGAGACATAAAAGAGAAGAGGAGCACAACCACATTTTTCTGGAGTTCCTAAGGAAGCCAGCAGAGGAATAGAAAGCACAAAATCATAATCATGTTGCTATATGGAATAATCAACTCTACGGTGAAGTGGAATTTTATCACAGGAAAATCAAAGTTGCAGATATTTTATATTTTTTTGATAAAAACTAGTAATATATACTTCATTGTGTGCTGGGGGAAAGCTCATAGTATGTTCTCAATTCTGTTCTCAAGGTTTAACAAATACAGATGTCTTTGTTTCCTTTAACGCTAACATGTTTTATTTAAGCTCCTTCCTCCCACTCAGAATACACACCTTTGGCTTTGAAGATGTCAGAAAGACCATGCCAAAGGATATAATCCACTCAATCTTATATCAATCCCCTTCTAAAGGACTCCAACTCAAATGTAAGTTGTGTTACTTATTACTCAAGCCTAAGTACCAACGATAGCAGGCATAGATGATGAAAATGAAGGAACCTAGAGCAGCTATAGTAATACGCTGACACTATGCCAAAATATTCTGAGCCTAATCCATCCCTAGGATAAGTGCTTGAATGCAGTGGAGTTACTGTATAGGTGAATTTGTTCAGCATCCTCTGATTACAGGGAAATTCAGTCCTAAAGCAGAGAATAAAATTGCTGACCTGTGCATAATGAAGAGGCATGAACTGGTAAGGATCATGAAGAAGGAAATAAATGAAGAGGGAAACTTACTGGCTTATCCTGAAAGTCAAATTGTTCTTGTAAAACTCTATTCAAACACACTGCAGCAGATGAAAAAAACTCTGCAACAGGTAAAAATATATATTTTGAGCTCTTCAGATCATGTCTACAAGAACAAAAGTGTACATTCACTGAGGCTGCAAATAATATTACTAAGATTAATTTACGACAGAAGAAGAAAAAGTGTTTTCTTTTGAAGGGGAGTGAGGAGCAGGCAAAGAGCTGCAAGAGCTACAGAACAATTATTACAGGCTTCAGACAAAGAATAGAACCTAATGGAAAGAAAGAAAATCACTGGACCAGCTTCCTCCATGGTACGATGTACAGATTGGAGAGGACTCCGGTAGACTGGTCAGAATGCCTCCACAGAAAATATTTCATTTGTTTTTTTTTTTTTAATATAGGAAATTCTTTTCAGTTTGCTTTTTCGTTTAAAAAAATCAATTTGCAGTGTACTGTAAAAACCAAAACTATCACCACCACCAACAAAAACAAAAAATCTCTAAAGCAGAACTTTCTATGTTTCAGGCCTGGTTGATGGAATTCCATGTTGCCAAGAAGAAACTGTTATATCAAGAAGCAATGAATTTCAAAAGAAAACATGAAGCACTCAGTACAAAATGGATAGTTTCTACTAAAAATAACTAAAGACTGAACACTTTCCTCTTGTGCCTGATGCATTAGATTTCAAAATTTATAATTATTTCAAATTAATCTAAGCCACATTTTAGCAATCTTGAATCTCTAAGATTACTGGCGTCCTTTTTTTCTTTACAGTTCCATAAGCATACACTGGGCAATAGCTAATGTCGACGCGGGGGTCTCGGACACCACGGACACGATCAAGTAGTGCCAGTTTATTCAGGGTTCCAATCGCGATTATATGCAAGACTTCCTCGTACACGCGAGCACTTCTTTACAATGACTGGTTAAGACCCTGCGTCTACACATCTACCTATACAGTGTGATAGGCTAACTAGCAGTGTCCACGTGTCCTTACATTTAATGACTGTCCCCCTCTTCCTGTTTGTCTCAACTCTTTGACTCCTTATCTGATTGTCGGCTGAATTCCTTATCTTTTATTCAACAGTCTTTTCATCCTTTGAAGCTAGGTCTGGCACCCTGGTGCCCCTCTGGCGCCCATCTGCCCTTTTATCTAGGCCTGGCACCTATCTGCCCTTTTATCTAGGTTTGGCGCCTACCTGGCTTGCTCACAGCATGACCACTGGCCTTCAGGAATCCCACAAGCTAAACTTTTCCATATGAAATTTCCAATGACCTTATAGCTTATTAAAATAAAAGCTTTCTTTTCTTTGATAAACAGCTTTAAATTACATAAAACATGTTATTTATTAAGTGTATTTTTTATATTATTAAAAATACTGTATTATAATTTTGGAGGGCCCAGACTTAAGATTCTCAAGACTTATTTAAGAGAATATGATGAGTGCTTGCGCTTCATAGTAAATTTTCTCCTTCAAGATAGGCCTATATAACCAGCGCAAAGTCATTCCTTGCTGTCACATCAACATGTCTTACTGTTTGATAAGACCTTTTTTATGTTTGCTTGCAATACAACTGCAAAGACAGGTAGCAATTTTATAATCAAAATATTACCAACAAAATGAAAACTGCTTCATAATCTGATAGTGTAAATCCTTTGTTTTTCAATATTACACTTTTTAAAATGATACAAATTTGTAGATAAAAAGATAAAATATGGGTCTAGCTGTGCAATTCGCATTAAAATCTGTACAGGTTTTGAAAAAATCGGTATGCTTTATTTTAATTAAATAGCTTTAATTTCCTTTTCATTATTTTCGTATTGCTTGATACACATTTGAATTGCTTTTTGTATAGATTGTTCAGCTTGCTTAAATGACAATTTCATTTTATTACAAGTACAACATATATTTGATCATTTGCTGATCATTTGTTATCTCTAAGTTTTTGAAGTATTATTTACACTTACATTAGCCCAAATCTACCTAATATATTGCTAGGAGAATGTCAGCAGAAACTAAAAGTAATGGTAAAAATTAGTTCCTTTCAGCAATTAACTTTTTGCTCTCAAAGTGAGATTTGAAGATAAATTTTCCAAGGTTTTAAGAGCTAATCTGATGACCACTAGATGGCCACTAGGTGCCAAGAAAATACACTGAATAGGGTTGCATTTTGCTATAAAATTTTAATAATTATGTCTGACAGCAGCAGTATATCAATATAACAAAACACAGTTTTGATAACTAAAGATATAATTTATTCTCCCATATAAACTGAGCTTATAATGATTTTAAACAATGATATCAACTTTATCTTCTTACATATAACTTACATGTAACTTCATTCAGCTCAAACACTTCAGGAGTATAGCATTTTCATTGGAGGACTGACTGTAGGCGTCAGAGTACAAACTCAAGAAGTTTTCTTGTGATTATGAAGAAGTTTTTTTGCTGCAGAAATTTTTGAGTAGCAGGTTCAGTAAATTTATCAGACTGACCAGGTAAATCGGAAGTCCTTTAATTATCTAGTAAGAGAAGAGTTCTTGGAGGTGCTTAACTAACAGAAGATTTTAAATGGCAGGCATCTAATTTTTTTTCACTCATTTTTATTTCCATTACATGTTTGAGAGTGTGGTAATTGAAAGTATCACAATAAAATATATTTTCTTCTAGTACTTACTTTATGCATTTTACTTGATTTTATGATTCATTCTGTGTATTGACTTATCATTCCCTCCTACTAATCTCCAATGTGTTTAGCAGACATTTTTTAAAGACAAGCTAAAAGAGTATTTTTGAAAATTTTTTTATTCTTCAAAGTGTGTACACAAGGAATGTCAAGTCATATTTCAAAGATACTCAGTCCAAACCTAAAACATCAATTTATTTCCTCATTTTAATGTGCTAATTAGTACTTAATGTACTAATTTAAGTAGGATGTGATAATATTTTTACATCAGTGGCCTCAGATTTTGAGGACTGTTATGATTGCTAGTTCACAAAAAAAAAAAATCTGTATCCATGTATGGGGTAAAGAGAATAGTGAGAATGATCTATCTATGCCAACTTACAGAAAGACTCTTTTTTATGTTGTAGAAAAGCGTAAACATCTGGCAAAGAATAGGCCTTCAGAGAAGTGACATGTTGTATAGTAAAGATGGATACAGTAAAAGTGAGAGTCAAACTTTGATAAAATAAAATAGTTGAAAATAGTTGAAAATGAACTAAGAATTTGGCTCAGCTGCCTGATAGGACTTCCTCTTTAAATGTTAAAATGCTATTAGAGATGCACATGGACTTTGTCAGGAATTTCTGAAAATATTATACAGACGGAGACACTTAAAAGCTGGCACCAACACTTGTAATTAGAAGCTTCTGCCAGAGATGGGAAAGAAGTTAAGGTTTTGTGCGCACTTGGGTCAACTTGTCTTTCCGTGAGGTTTTTGCCAGCTGAAGACAGCACTGATGTTTCTAAGAAGATTCTATTTATTCCTGATATTGGAAAATGCTGAGAAGTGCTGAATGATGCTCCTTCTGAATGTCCTGGTCCCAAGTCCCCCTTTCAACACACCCCCTTCTTCAGGAGCTGCCTGATGCAGATCTTCAGAAGAATGGAGGATTGAGACTAGGTTTTGTCACTCACATCTCTCACTGGAAAACCAGATAATAATATCTGCCTGGGAAAGACTCTGTAGTGCATGAAGCAGAACGGTCACCGAAGTGAGAATCACAATGTGAATCATGTCACTGGTGGAGACATCTACCTTTGTTCCTTTAAGCATTGAATTCAGGTCATGATCTTAAAAAAGGTATTAATAAAGAAACTACATGATAAGGATGAGAGTTTAAATAACGCAGTGCCTTTATACCTAGAAATCATTTTTACACTCAGCACTAGCAGCCACAGATTTAATGGAGAAAAAAATATTTCCTTATAACAGCTAAAGGAAATCTTCAGAGCATATAAATTTAATTGTAAAATTGAAGGAATATGGAGTGGGCATCACAATGGAAAATGAGAGCTTAATTCTTTTTCCATTGTCTGTATCCTCTGCTTGTTTATTATCTTAAATAATCCTCAGTCCAATGTAGGATGTTATATAATAGAGTAAAAAGGTCAGTTTAGCTTAAAACTCTATGGCACCTATCATATGAACTGTACTGGTGGAGTGTGTTACCATGTACTTAAATGCAAACAAGGATCTGGACCATTATTTATTACATGGTAAAAAGTAGAGCTACCTACCTAAGACCTAAGACTTTAAACCAAGGGGGGGGGGTCAATAACAATACAGGGTTCAGACATCAGAGAAAATGGCATATAAAATTAAACATTAACAGAAATCTAAAAAGAACAGCATTAATTAATTGAGTAAGAGAGATTTGCTAGTCTCAGACCATCAGACTTGTGCCTCTGCTGTAAATTACCTGAGAGACTTATCTACTGAAGACAGACCTAATCTGAACAAATGGAAAAACTCTTGGGACTTCAAAAGCTGATTTGCAAAGATGGCTGATATTCAAATTTTAGCCATTACTAGGGGTACTGTACAAGGCTTTCAAAATATATATTAACCCATTTACTACAGTTTAAATAATCAACGTAGCATGTTTTGGCATCTATAATTTTTATCATGCTTTCTCAAACCCTGTCTTAAAATCTAGTAAAGGATTAGAAATGAGTCACTCAGAATGACTAAAATTTTAGGGTTATAATTTCTTCCCTCCTCCCCATCACTACATGTATCTTAGTTATTACATTTTAAATACTTTCCAATCTGAGTAAAACTCTGAAATCAGTTGGTTACTCCTGCCAAATTGAACAATGGTCTTCCAAGGCCTTCTAACCTCTTCTTGAATAGCTTTGCCTCCCCACTGATTTCTCTCTGATTAAACACGCCCAGAGAAGGACCACTAAGATGATGAAGGCATTGGAGCATCTCTCATGTTAAGAAAGGCTGAGAGAGATAGGTGTGTTCAACCTGGGTAAGAGAAGACTGAGTGGAGGAATCTATTCACTATGTGTAAGTATGGGAAAGGAAGATATCAAAAAGATGGAGTAGAACTTGTTTTTTTCACGTTGGCCAGCCACAGCATAAGAGCCAAAGGTCACAAACAGACACACAGGAATTTCCACCTGAATATGATGCAAAACTTATCGACTGTCAAGATGATAGAGAATTGGCAAAAGTTGTTCAGAGAGGTTATGGAGCCTTCTCTGCTGATATTCAAAACCTACCTGGATGCAATCCTTTGCAATGTACTCAAGATGACCCTTGCTTGAGCTAGGATGTTAGACTAGATGATCTCCAAAGGTCCCTTCCAACCTTAATCATTCTGTATTTCTGTGTGATTTTCTTCCTCATCCTCCCAGCTAAGTAAGTTAAAAACTACTAAGACGTGTTTTTTTAAAATAATATATTTTCTTTAAACATTTATAAAACCGATCCAATATATTGTTGTATAAGCAATGCATAATTTAGCTTGTTAATTTGGGTAGGCATTGTGCCAACCGCCTTAAAGCTAGGGAAAGTCAAGCTATATTGAATTGAACAGTCAAATATGTTAAGAATGGGTGTGTCTGTTGCCAATATCAAAACTCAATAGCCCATTAGTTGTGCAGATGCCTTCTAAAAGAATATAATCCTAAATTGTGGATAGCATACCTTCTCCACAGAAAAGTTAATTTTCCATATACCGCTGAATATTTTCTATGAGAATTTCAAGTTGTTTTAATTAACTTGACTTTAAATTCATGCTATAATGGACACATTCGGAAGTATTCATGACTTTGCCCTATTAGTTTGCCTCATTTTTTTTCTGATAAAATAACTTTCCATCTGGAGTTGAAACTCCAGATATGGAGGTTCTGAAAACCCTACTTAGTATTGGTTTGCAAACATAACATTACAGAAATGACTTTGAAGCAAAAACTGGTTGGTCTCAAAGATCTGAAATTCCTTGCTACCTGTCCTTTCAGAATATCCATCCTTCTTAAAACTAGTGGATTGCTCTACTTTTGAGCATCTAGATGTGGGTAAATTGGTTCATCATTAACTCATCACAGCGCAGATCGCGCCATGAAGGGATTTTGTAGTGCACCTGTAATTGCTTTAAAAAGTTCCAGCTATGACACAGAGCTAATCAATGCAAATGCTTTATTACTGTAAACAGCCAGAATTCCGGCTTTTTGGCATTATCTCGTTAGCCCCTATATATATTTTAAATGAGTCACATGGCCACACAAAGGACTATTAACCAAAAAAATACAAATAACCTTTAAGTAAGGTAGGGAGAACTTTGGACCTGAAGATACGAGGGGCATTGAGGAGCAGGGGTCTCTGGAGATGGTGAATCAAAGACCTTTATTGAGGATTAAACACAACTAATACAGCTTCCAACCCTGGGGCAGCCCCTGCCCTGACCGGGCC
>NW_010583785.1:67126-91460 GCF_000705375.1 Tinamus guttatus | reverse complement strand
CAGGCTGTCCAACAGGCAATATGGGCCCTTATGGACAAAGACCCACCGAAAGTCTGAATATGTTTGTAAGGAGTGGTTTATTTATTTAAGGCTTTAACTATAGATTTGGGCTTGCATATGACTTGCATAGGACTGTTGTCTTATGTTATATAGCATGTGATGCCAGGCTGTCCAACAGGCAATATGGGCCTTTATGGACAAAAACCCACCGAAAGTCTGAATATCTTTGTAAAGACTGGTTTATTTATTTAAGGCTTTAACTGTAGATTTGGACTTGCATATGACTGTTGTCCTATGTTACATAGCATGTGATATAGTCAAAGAATTATATGCTCACGTGCCCTACTTTATTATGTTTTGATTTATAATGCATGTTGATTTCATTTGCTGTCTAGGTACTATTAAACCACCCTAAATAGGTGCAATGAAATTACCAGATTGAGACCAGGTCTTGGTGAGGCCCTTGCTTAAAATAACGCTGAAGCCAGTCCTGCCTCTTAGGGTTAGAGATAGGTGGGTAGGTGGATGCTAGTTTGGATTTCATTATATTATTTTAATTAAATAATGCCAAAGGCCCTGTGGGCAGCAAGTAGGCACCTTTCTAAATTCTATGCACTGCAAAGAACAGATGAAGTTCAGTATGTTCTCTGTGGTGCTTTTCATTCCCTTTAGGGTCTTGAGCTAATAACCCACAAAGCAATTGATACCACTTTTCTCGACTTAATGTGCACTGGATATACACATGTCAATCAACTGTCCATCAGCATTATCTTATCATGTTTATCATTTGTTCTGCTGGCAGAACATGACTACCTTCCTACACCCAGAAACAAACCTTGTCAGCAGTTTTACTGGAGAAGTGCAAAAGTCTGCATGCATGTGCATCATTGTTCCTCATACTGAACATACATCTTTTCCATTTTAAAATATGAGAAGGTGTTTTTTTCATTTAAATTGTGTTGCCTTTTCTCTGTTTTTCTTGTTTTAGTGTGCCAAAGATAGATTGCTCTATGGCATGATCAACGTTCAGTAATCTGAACAAAGGGAAGCAGAGAGATGACGTGAACTTCATAATACAAAGCATAAATAAATTAGGATAAAAGAAATGTTATGTTTAGTATATTGACCTTTGATGAATGAAGTCAAGGCATAGAATGAGGTCATAAATGTAATGAAAAATGAGTTTGTTTGTTTGGTTTTTTTAAATGTGGTACACTTAAGGTGCAATTCTAATAACTCACCAGTGGATGATGAAGAGGACGGCAAGAGCCAAGTTCCCAAAATCTTAACACCTCCAAATGTTGACCTGTTCAAATGACTGACAGCTTTACAACAGGTTGAAGCAGAAGTCCTAGATCCCAAACTCCATGCCCATGCTTCTCTGGAACACAAATCTTCTTTTAGATTCTGTATTTTGCTTTTTTAATGCAGAAAAATTGTGAATGACCCATTAAATAGTTGGAATTTTGGCTTCAATTTCCCCCTTTTTTTCTGAAGTTTTCTGCTCTAAAAGATAAATAATTCTAAGGGAATTATCTAGAAGAGAGATAATTCTATATAGTTTTATGACCACTAAACATGTGTCATTATTCAGGCTTGGGCAGCTATAAAGGTAGAGCTTTCTTGGTGTAAAACAAGGGAGATAGGAAGGTATATCTCTGATGTAGCTTTGTACAGCATGTTTACACTCATTATAGCAGACCTGGGGTCTGATTCTTACTCCCTTAGAATTTCTCTATTCTCTTTGAAAGATTTTCTCTCTAATTCTCTTTGATTTCTCTAATGACAGCTCTTTTGTCTTGAAATGTTGGCTCTTTTTCTTAATAAACCCATTTCTTGGATTGGATGGTTGCATAAAAATCTTAAGTTTTGCTCATTCAGTGTGGAAGAAAAGAAGACAGAAAATTCTAAAAAGCATGTTGAAAAGGATACCTTTAAACTATAATTCAGATGGACTCAGAATCTATTTTTAAGCCATGTTGTGATTTGCTGATTTACACTGGTATTTTCTCAGTGTGTTAGGTGGGCAATGTGGCATTTTTTGCCACACCACCCTCTGCATGAAAGCAAATGACCGTAGAAACTATTGCTAACTCTTGGCATAACCTGTCCATAGAATGCAGCAGTGCAGCCTGGCTGAGAAAGGCAGCTTGACACAAGCAAAATAAGGATACCAGCCTGAGAGCCAAAAAAATGATCCAGGAGAGCCCTGCTTGGATAGTTGAACCCAAGTTGCTCAGAAACTTTTGCAGAACATTCTCCAGTACCATGTGGTGCCCCCCTCCAAGCCTTCCTTCACACACTGCAAGAGCAACCAAGAAGGTTTCTCTGCTTTCAGCAGGGGTGGGCTCTGATCCCATTCCCACAAAAGGCAGTTGATTGTTATAGGTGGACTGCTGGTCTGAACCGGTATGTCAAATCCCACGTTAACTTAAAAAACATTAAAATGATAACTTCATCTCAAGTTACTTTCCTATTCATCTATAGAATTTCTCAATTATGTATGACTAATTTTGCACAAAGTCATTATTTGGAGCAATTTGTCTAAGTATGAGAGGCAACACCTTCAACCTTCCTGGATGGTGGGTGGGGAAAATGTCATAATCAGTTCTGCTTTGGCATGAGTTATTAAGCGGTCACAGGAGTTCAAAGGAGAGAAATAATGAACAGGTAAGTCATTACATGCAAAAATTCTTCTTCTATATTATCAAAATACAAATTAATTACAGATAAGATCAGATGAATTTTCTTTAATGTCAGTTTTTTCCCAGAGATGGTAATGAAAGCACAGAATATGTGGGAGGAGAGGAGTGGAGATGTATGGAAGGGATGTTTTATTAATGTTGGCTTGATTTCACTGGGAAGACGTTGCCTGTGAAAGCAGCAAAGGAATCAGGAAAGGCTCTGGGACATGCAAATAAAATCATTTTTATTGCACTTAGTGTGCTAACTCATGCATGATCTCATTCAGGCTCTCAAAGCAATCATAAAACTATCTCCATGCAACAATTACTCCATCAGCCAATGCAATCAGCAGGTAGGGCAGCTGGCAGCCCTTGCCACAGGATCCTCCTGAATTCATTAGCTTGTGGTCGGGATACCTGAACAAGTTTTCCATTCTTGATGTTTAAGAGGATGACCGTAACTAAAGTGAACATGTGACTCATCAGAGTCAATAAATAAAAAAGCCCACTCCACTCCCCTCCCCACTTTTACATGCAATACTAATATTCACATGACAACAAACATTTTCAAAATAATAGTCCTATATACTTAAGACTAATCAGAGCGGGCGCCATCCAACTTGCAAAGGTAGCAATTTTCCTTCATTAAAGCCAAATCAGGAGAGAGAACTTCAGGATTCCTTAGGGCTAATTACAAGGTGTTAATAATAACAATATAATGGCAGCAATTTTCTAGCTTTGCCCAAACCTATAATCTACTCTGAGTGCCGTGTAGGATTGTCTCTGAGTTTACATAAAGCCAAGTGTTAGCCCAAAATGTTTTAAGTAAGTAATTTAATTTTTACATCATGTCTCTCCAGTCTGTTTGCAGCGATGTGGTAATTGCTAATGGAGAGCGTTTTTGCTGGGGAAGAGGACAAGTAGCAGCACGACCGCTCAGAAGAACCCTCTCCCATCCTCCTTGGAGCACACGTTATATGCAGCAGCGCTCAGACCCAGGCAGCTCCCAGCCCAGCCTGCCCAGAGGGACCACGGCAGCATTTCTGAGGCCCTTCTGCCTGCAGCTGAAGGGAGTGAGCTAACTGATTATAAAGGAGCTTGAGACAAACAACAAACAGACAAACATACAAATTATTTTCGCATCCACCGCCTAATTGCTTGTTGAAAACCCTCTAGGACTCTGTGATCAAATGTGGTGCATTGCTAGAGTGGTGGTGATTCATTTGTCAAAAATTTTCAACCGCACAGGCAAAGCAACAGCCTTGACACTGTGAGGGATCCTTGAAATGCAATTTAAAAATGTGAATTGCTCTGTAGTCTCTCCAGGTTGCATCTAGCAAGCACTCCCTGGGAACAGGCCTCCCTGACATCTGGAGGGCTTTCAAGCTCAGGTCATAATCCTGAAAATCCAGTAGTCTGACATGCAGCACAAAGGTGAGAAAGAAAGACAGCTCAATACAAGCAAAAAACTGAATCTCAAATTAATCCCTTGCTAGATTTTGAAATTGTCTCACTACTGATCTGGATGCTGCTCTCAACCTTGTGATCACTTAATTTGACAATGTAATAGCATAATGTAATATAAATTGCACTTGAAAGCAATGCCGCGTTCAAGGGCTTTGCAAAAAAAAATGTTTTTTTTTCTTTTGTCATAAACCAGAGAGATCAGAGATCTAGTTCTAAGGGAAAAAAAAAAAAGCCAAGAACAATTTATTTTTCATTCTTTTTTTCCAGAGAAAATGTATTTACCTAGTGTGCCAAATTCTAGCCTGAATCAAAGCAATTTATGAATGAATTCTAACCTTCCTCACAGCTGGCGTAAGTTAATTCTCACTGGAAAAAAAAAAGAGGAATTATGGAAAACTGCAGAATTTGTAATGTTTTCTTTCAGAAATGAATAAAAGACACCTTACAGGGCTACAATGCAAGACCATATTAATTTCAAATCTTCTTGCTGTTTGAGAAACTTAAAAATTTGATTTTTAAAATGGATCAAATTTCTAAGAGTTGGGAAGCTTGCCCATATTGGATCTTCAAAAAATAATTTTGAAATCCTATACAAACAGCTTTGTCTAGGAAATTTCTGGTGCTACTCAGGTGACAAATAGTGCTTGGTTTTCAAGTAGAGTTGAGAAGAGAAAGGAGGAGAAGAAAAATAAGTAGACTGGCTTGATGGCAATATATTTTTTACACTCCAAAAGAGGGATGTTCATGAGAAAAATGTGGTGTCTGTGTGAGAAGGAAATATCTCAATTTTTCTGCTTCAGCAGCACACCTATTTTTAGGATCTCCTCCTAAATCAGCCTCATTTTCTGTCATATTGTATAAAGAGTAGGCCTGGAGTTGAGTCAGATGAGTTCAAGGGGTGGTTCTGCTACTATCTTAGCAGATAACCCCGAGAGAAGCAACCAGTTCCCCACTTCCGTGCCACATCTCACTTCTCTTTTCAAAAGCTCTACCAGCCTCTACTCAAAAGTCCTTCCTGCTTTGATGTCTAGAGATGAAAAGTGTTATTTGAGGTAAGAAATCACAGTTGAGCCCTAATCTAAAAGAGTCAGTGGCTACTAATGATGAGTGATGTAGTTCCATAGAACTAATTTTTGTCTCTCTATGTGTTTATTTTATTAGACAGTTATCAGGTCAAATGACGCTAAGAGGATAAATGGAGGGTATTTCTTGGGGATAACTGCACACACACACACACACACACGCGCGGAAAAAAAAAAAAGAGTTTGCTCCTCCTTCCTCTTTACAGTTTACCATCAGAAAGTTATTACAGAGCAGGAACCATTTTTTTTTTTCCTGCTTGTAATCAGATGCAATCCCAGCACTAAGTAAATTGAGCATTTCACACCCATTCACTAAAGTAAATTTGTTCTGATTTATCTTATATACTTGTCAAATGCTGTGCCAAGATGTATAAACAAACGATTTTCTTGGATTGTTTCAAGATAATCATATTAACGTATTTGCTTTATTGGCTTTGGGCGTTTTCCAAGTGAAAAATGCTTGAAGTAGGGTCCAAAGCCAGCTTTATTTCATTACTGGTTCTGGTGCTAATGGGGGTCTCATTGATCTTCTCCTGTTCATGTCAATGAGCCAGAACTTTCATATAGGAGGTTTGCAGTGGCAGCTCATCATCAGTTTATTCCTGCAAAATGTCTCATTTAATAAATGCAGAGTGTGAGACAACAACAGCAGAGCATGACACTGAGTTTGGAAAAAAGTGGTGCTTGTCCACTGCAGTCAGAGGATCTTGGTGGATTCATGTGGGCTGAGATACATAAACACATAGGACACACTACATACAGCAGATATGGGGCTAGAAAAGATGATAGTAAAGACTGAAGGAGCCCATACCTCAGCCACTTATTTTAATAACACTCTTAGGAATGGAAACATTAACCAAGGGAGCTTGTCTATCACGGCAAAAATCAGCTTTGCCCATGCACAAAGGCTAAAGGGATAAATGATAAGGGGAAAAAGAGAGTGACAAAAATATCATTTATTTTTGCTGCTCATGCCATTTCAATACATCTGAAAATCTGGACTGATATCACCTCTGAACTCAGCCTCCTTGGATCTATTGCAGTTTATAGATTAATAGGATCAAACAGGCCAGGGTTGGAGACACCTTGTTTTGTGATGGAAAATTACCTTAAAAAAAAAAAAAAAAAAGAGGCTTAATGATGCAAGTCACGGCTTGTAGCAAAGGCACAGTTTTAATTAGGGTGAAGCACTGAAGGAGAAATTCAAGAGTAGAGTTAAAAAGGGGCACAGATCTCTCACTGGAGCACTGCTAAGGGTGAGAGAAGCAGACATGGCATTGATTGGAAGGCAGGCGTTGGCCAGTGGTGCTGAGCAGCAATGCTGCCACCATCCTTCCTAAACTAGTTTTATGCTGCCAGATCTTCAGGTGCTTTGCAGAAGATGTCTGTTATCGTTTGCCTTGTTTCAGTATTAGGGTAATTGTGGTCTCATTCAATGGTGGGACTTATGCTAGGCCAACCCCAGACCAGTTGCAGCATCCCAAATATGGGTCTCCTGAGTCCAGCACAGCACTTGAATCTGCTTAGAGTTCTTTTCCCAGTGGGTCCCATTTTTAGGGGAGTGGGCTAGGGAGGGAGATGTTGGTGGACATCTCTGAAGCTGTGCATCATAAAATGCTCATATCCCAGAAAACAATAAAACCAAACCCAAACCACACGTGGATGACTTATATATGGAAAGGCCTCAGCAACTTCATATCTGTGGCTCTGCATCCCTGCACTCTGGTTCCTGATACCTTGCAACACAGAATGCTTCAGGGAAAGGCTTTTTGGATTGTATGGGCCCCTGACACATCCACATCCACAAAATCATAATAATAGCTTTAAAAACATGAATTCAATGACTGGTCCTTCCTTTGCCATTCTTTTAATTTGTGTCTCCCCTCTTTCTGCACATTGACTTCCTATTCTTTTCTCACGGAGGTGACTGAGATTAAAGGTTTATTGTGGCTGATTATTCAGGAAAGTCCTACTTTCTAAATCTGGTTCTAATTAAAAAGGGGTGGGGGGGAAAGGGAAAAAGCCCTCCTCACTGTACACAGAGGCAGCCTAATCCATCCTGCTGACTTTCATAGGCATGAGTTTCTATCGTAGTATTAATAAACTATTTTCCTAGATTTATGTTTCTTAACCCTCCTCACCCCAGAGATTTTTTCGGATGTGAGCTGTAGATGTCATTTCAAGAAAAGATGGGCATCTGACTTTAGCCTGAACATCAGTTTATTTATGAGGGAGGGGGCCAGGAGTTCAACCCTTGTATTCATAACAGGGCTAAGCAAACAGGTCCGACCCAACTCTAAGCCATTCTAAATAGACTAAAGAGCTGGTAACCTAACTCCTGACCATTACTAGAGTTCACATTTAGGTTGTGATTTTACTCCATTCCCAAATGTCACTTTATCCTTGCTTTTCAGGAGCTTATTTTCAAGGATTTATGAAATGTGAGATGACAAACCTGGTGCAATAATGTTGTGGAGATTTGCCCTTAGCTCACCCTAGGAAATATTCTGCACAAATTGTGCGAAGGTAGCTTCCAAGAACAGTCTTATTTCCCCTAGGGAAAAAAGTAATATCTGAGCTGTGTGCCATTAAAATGAAAAGGGTGGGAGGGGGCTGAGAAGGGCATTAATCAGAACTAGTGAAAAAATGCAAGATTTCTCTTGCTTGGGGAAAAAAAAAAGAGAGATGAAAAGAGAGAGATGAAAAAAATACACTTATGGGAGGACGGAATAGCTTTCCCATGATTTGCCCATACGTTGTTTGACAGGCGTGCCTCCATACAATTTGCCTTTGCTATAGAAATCAAAAAGCTCCTTTTAATTCCCTTGGGTGTATTTTATCATTATTATTATTTGTTCCTAATAATACAGCACAAAAACTATATATCTGGATTCTCGCAGCCATGGAGAGAAAGGCTACCAATACCTTTTATGTACGAATGCTTTGAACCTCAGATTAGAGTTAGAGCAAAGGTGTTATTCCTCTCTAAAGAACTTTAAGGATTATGGTTTGATGAAGCTTTTAGAAAAGTGCTATCATATGAGAATAGAGCAGTTTCTCCCTCAAAACTACCAGCTGCCCTCCCATAGGAGTTTTTCAACACATTGCCCACTTTATTTTCCACAACATGACTTCTGACTCCTGTGAGCGTTAGCACTTGACCCACAGTGCCTGGCAGAGGTCTGTAGTGAGATCAAGGTGGGATCCCATATACATGAAAATTACCAGAGGAGAGGAATCAGAACCAAGGGAAGACATAGAAGGAAAACCTATTTTATTCTACTGGGGGATTATTCTTTTCCAGGTAATATATTCTCTCCTAGACTTATTTCCAGAGGCTAATAGCTTATAATAAAGTACACATGTAATAAGTTGCAACTTTAATGAAATTGGGGAAAATACAGGGGGAAGTTGATCACAGCCACATTCCCATGAAGCCCCTCACAGGTCCCTGGCTGCTTTCCATCAAGGCAGTTCTCTTGCAGTGGTACCAGCAGAAAATCTCCTGTGATACTCTGAATGTCAATGATGCTCTGTGCAATCAGATGGCAGTTAATGGGAGCCCTTTCTACCTAGGCCACCTTCTATGCTATCTCTGAATCTCTTATACGACTTAGAAAAGTACATTAAAATGACAGAGAAAGGTCAGTTAAAAAGTATCGGGTGCAACCACCTTGCTTGCAGCAGACCCATACTGTCCTCAGAACAAGCACGGCCCAGCATCCCACACAGAACAGCCCAGAAAAAGCAAAAGCAGCTGTCCCAAAATCGCAAACAAAGAAAAAAAACAATGTAATTAAATACTGTGCCCTTCCTAACAAACGGAGAAACAGAAAAAGAGGAAGGAGATGCGAGTGTGCCTCCAGCCTACCAGATATCTGCTGCAAAGACATAGCAAAACAGAAAAGTGGTGAAGATGCTCATTTAAGTTTTGTACCCTTTGAGCAATAGCTCCCCTTGACAAGAGGCATTACCAGCTTGAGGCCCAGCCAAGCTTTCCGGAATGCTGAAACCACAAATCTAGGGCAATATTCACATATCCAAAGATTCCTCCTTCTTTGGATATGTCGATATGCGTGCAACAAATTGATTTTCTCAGCTCATATGGAGTCTCAAATGCAGTTTTACAGTGCAGCAGCCACTGGGGGCAGCAGACAAGCCCATGCCGGGGCCACAAGAGATGTCCATCAAGACCTTAAACACCATCTATAGCAGCTGGAACTGGCAAGGAAAACCACGGGTTCCTAAGTTTCCTTTTGGTGCTCGACAGTCATTGCATTGGAGGGGAAGATTTGTTAAAAATCTGAAAGATTACTATGAACTATCACTAGAGGCAATGCAAAAATAAAGTGCAGTGGGAGTATAAAGTGCAAACACCAGGCTTGTTTCTAAATAGATGGAAGAAAAAGTAAAAAAAAAAAAAAAGGCAAAAATAATGAGTTAAAATGGTCTGCATACAGTTTTCACATGTCATTTATGCATCTGATGCTTTGCTTAGGTATAGTGAACATTCCTCCAGCACAGTTACAGGAGAAAAATAAATAAATAAATAAATAAAAATCCCTAACTTCTATGTTAACTTACTAAGGATAAGTTACATCCTCTGAGGCTAAAGGGGTGAAGACATCAGGATAAGGACATCAGAGCTGGTGGTTACATTAAGCAACATTGGACATGTTCATTTAAAAACAACCGTTGGGTTATTTTCATGCCACGTATGTTTGCATAAATATCGGAATATATTTATAACCCACCTCTTGTTGTAAAGATACAAAGCTATCTTGGTGGTGATTTATGTTGTTTATCTGCAATCTGCTGCAAGGTCAAAGCAACTGAACTGAGGTCTGCAGAGCTACTCCAGATTTACACTAGTCTAATAAAGATCAAAATCTGGCCCTGAATATTGCCATTCCCCATTCACCAGCATATTTTTACGTTTCTGTTATCTTCACCTTCTTACATTCCTGAAGAGTTTTCGGGCTAACACACTTGGACTACAAGATTTTTCTCTAATCATCTAATCTTGGCCCTTTTTTAAGAGAAGAGAAAACTGACAGCTGGGTTAAATTATAAAAATGACAGTATTATATGACTAGTAGAATCACTATCTAAAAACCAATCTCAGTGTCAGTCACTGTTGAGCATCAGATTATATTAATGAAATCCTACCAAAATTTTGCTTCCTTCAAATATTTTATTGTGAACCTAAAAATATAAATTATTCAGAGAACTGGATGAAATCATTTCTATCTGTAAACTGGTCTTCCAGCAGCTGCATGAGGCTGCATATGCGAGATGAACATGACATAATTCTTCAAAAAATATATATATATTTATTTTAAAAAACGGCCAGTTCTGCATGGAGAGCAATTATGTCATTGTTTTTCCTCATTGATGCAGAGATCAGCCAGTTAATTCTTCAAGTGCCCTAGTAGGAATCATCATTTGAAAACTTTTGCATTAATTTTTCAGTGAAATCTGGCAGATACCAATCTGAACCAAAGCTGTTTAGAAAGGAGGAGAGGATGAAAAAAAAATCAGATCTTAGATCTCTCTGTTAGTAAACATCACTGACTGTTTCACAGATGACACTCTGGCCGTGGAAGTGCCATGCCCAAGGGCCATGGGGAAATCAGCCTCAGAGGCAGACGGAGATTGCAGAAATTCCCTGCACAGGCCACTGAGTATTTAACCATTCACTTGCCTGCTGAAGCATTTAATTCATGCTGAAAAAAAAATCATATCCATATTCATACTACTAAGGTATATAAGCATCTCATATCATAGGCCTTGGAGAGAGTTTAAAGAAAAAGTTAGACAAATTTACTGTTGCAGATTATTTAAGAACACTCAGCCCTGTCTAAGTGCTGGATGATCCTTTGAGGTGCATTTCATTTTTGCATTATGTCATTCTGAACATATCTAAGCTAAATAATTGTCAAAATGCTAGCTCCAACCTTAGCCCCTTTCGCCATCATTATTTTAACCATACCTTAATCTATGTAATTTTCTTCAATGAGATTGTTTATGCTGCTAAACACTTTAGTATGAATGCCAGCTGGCTTTAAGTACAAAAATTATAATAAAAGAGAAAGGAAAATGAAAGTTGCAAAATGTTTTTAAAGAGAATTTTTACCCTGAATACTAGACAAAGATGTATTGTAAATACTGAATAAGCTTTTTAAGTACCTGATCTGAGGGGTTCAGTATTAAAAGAAGAAGAAGTCGATTTATATAGTTTGATATAGTTCCACAGCCAAAGTGATCCTTAAAGGCTAATGTTCTCAGAGACACAATGAATCAAAAATGTTATCTCTCTTTTAGCTGTAATCTCTGATTAGAACGTTTAATCAATTAGCATTGCTGTTGTCAAAACTTGCTCCCAACAAAGGATGAGAAAACCTGCCGGAGGGGGATCGCAACGGCTGCCCAATTCCAAACCGTGCGAGAAGGTGGGAGACTCGTCCCTGCAAGAAACGTCATGTTTTACTAGGGTGCAACAGTGAGTTTTGTGTCGTGAGATGAGAGCGCTTATCTGGCAGTAATCATCTCGGCAGTGCTAGCAGAATGTCAGGTAAGCCCCCAAAGAAGAAAAAGTGTAATGTCAAAAAAAAAAAAGTATCAAATTACGCTAAAGACCGTATTTTTTTATCTTTCCCCCTTTCAGAAAGTAGAAGACTCCAGATGAAATTAGGCTGCTGTTGTTAAAGGGAAAAAAAAAAAGAGGTTTGTAGACCAACTGTGAAAAACTTGTTGCATGATTTACTTGCTGTGAGTCACCTGAGGTTTAGTGTCTCAGAGTTGGTCATCACCTGGAATTCCAACAAAAATGATGAGAATTTATTTTTCAGTGAGGTTTATTATCTCTCTCATTAAACCAGCCTTTGTGTTTTAGAGTTCTCTGAGGTCTTGGACAAGAACAGGATCTCATTGTGCTAAGTACTGTACAAACATATAATGGCTAATACAAACAGACAGGAGATTGAAAGACAAAGAGTAGAAGAAAAAAATACAATTGCTTCCAGTTTACACATGGCAATCCTAGTCCCAGAGAGGTTATGTGATTTACTTAAAGCTGGGGAGTGTCTAGGGCTTAAAAATTCGCTCATTTCCTATGTGAGAGTAAACAACGTTAAACAGAAAATTACCTTTCCTTTCTACCTACCCATCTGTTTGTGAATGCAAGGCCTGCCATGCAATCCTTGATTACATCCTAAAAGGCAGCAAGGTTCGTTGTTTGTCTCTGACCCATGGACAGAACCGTTCTTGGAGATTTTTGTGTTGCTGTTCATGAGCCAGCAGTATCCCTGTCCTCTGCAACGTGGTGCGCTAGTAAGCAGCCTGCCTCCACTATCTGAGCCGCTGATTTATCTGAATGATGGACATAGCTTCGATGTGGTGTAATCTTGGTACCTGGCCAGATGGGTGTATTAACTACAAAAATTTCTTCATGAGAAATTCAAATGTAGGTCACAACAAACAAATATATTTTAACGGAGATTGCTTATTTGTGTGGAAGAAAGATCTTTCATGGATTCTCAGAAGAGCTCTGGTAAGGCACCCATCATGGTAACTACAGAACAGGAATGAGCATTTAAAGAGAAATTATGTCCTTGTCTTAAAACTACAGCGTAGCAACCAGTGCTCCATAACCCCCAGAGCAAAGAAAAGAAAAACCCAGGGATTGTTCTCGTGTCAGAGCTGTGGAGCAGTGAGATTTGATGTGTTGTTTTTTTTAATGAGTTGCAGAAAGAAGTGGACAGTGAGGTGACGAAATTTCCTGAAGTGCTGACAGACTGAGACGTTCTTACTTAGTTATGGGAAACGCTGGCATATGCATGTTAATTGGTATGACTGTGTAGGGTTGTATTCAAGCGTGCAGCATTCTTGGAAAGAACTGTATTGGTTTCATGTGCACCTTTTTGATGTGGTGTTCATTCCTGAGCGGCGTCTCCATCTCTTAAGGATTGGAAAAGACAAACAACCGTGGTGAATGTGGCAAGAGTAGTGCTGGAGAGGCCCAGTCTGGATTAAGAGGGGTCTAAAGGGAGCTCCTACACTTGTAGGAGGTCCTAAGAAAAACACAGGAGCTGTGCAAGATCTGCCTGGAGCAGTGGCAACACGTATTGCCTTCCTCACTGGGCAGAGATGACAGCTGTCATGCTCCTCTGAAAAATTTCTTGCCGAAAATCACAGCCCTGAAAACTATGGATAGAGTGGTAGTGATAGATAATGAGAGTGAGGTCACTCAGCTGTTCAAAAACTACTATTTCTAAAATGGCTCGCTGATTCCTGAAATAATTTGTAAATCCTAAAGCCGTTTGTTTCCAAAATGCTAGTAGGAACAGTGAAATGCAACACTAGAAATACACACCAGAAAATGGTTGTTTCTGTAACTACTTGTTTTTTATTCCATTTTTCAGGAATTTTTGTTGTTGTTTTAGAGTATTTGATTCATCCCCAATCTAAATAGCCAAATAGCTAGAGTAACTCTTGCAAGAAACAGCACACTGGTGAACAGTACATTTAGTAGAGCAAGTGAATCAAAAAAACTGCAAACAAGTCAACTGGCAGAATTCAGGTATTTTTCTACCCTTTGCAAAGTGAGAGTCAGGATCTCTCAGAGTAGCTAATGATGTTATAGAAAAGATTTTCAGAATTAAAAACCAAGAGCAGCTTCCAGAATTGCCTCATCCCCTAATTTTTACACATTTCTGGGAAACAGAGATAACAAACTACTCCTGAAATTCCAGTGTGGCCCAATCTTCATTTTATTATGGGACATAACCTATGTAAACCTGAATCTTCCTAATATATAAGAAAGTCTGAAGGAGTAAAGAAGTAAGATAATTTAGAGTCTTTCTGTTGTCAGAGCTGGCAGCGGATTAATAAAAGGACTATATGCAAATCTCAGTTCCATGCTTTACTCATTCCTCTAATATCCCAGGGACTGGTGTGTTGGAAAAGGGTGTAGTAAAGACACATTGTCCTAGATATTGTTGTTTCCTAACATTTTGTTAACTGGACACATTTTTGTGGGTTAATAAACTCTTATTTTCTGATGCTCACATTCAATTTCAAAAGCAGCTGAGAGGAAAAAAAAATGCAAGGAAAGACTAGAATAAAAGCCAAGAAAATCTTCTGTGGAAGTGTAGGTGTTTGGACATGATAGCCTTTTGGCAACTTCAGCTGTTGTGTATGTTTTTTTTTTTTTTCTTTGCTAGGTGTTTAAAGAAAAGCAATTACCTCTGTGATGACACTTAATATGCCAAGATTCAGCCTCAAGCAATTTTTTATAGCTGTGTTATAAACTGCAGAAACTACAGAGTACACAGGATCCACTGAAAGATGCTTTGCTGCAGCCGTCCTGACAGGAAAGCTGTGGTTACACTGGCATCTAAAAATTCTTGAAAAAAAAGACACATAAGCAAGCAAAAAAACATGGTTTAAGGGGGTGGAATTGCCGCACTGCTGGCTGGAGAGGTATAATAAATGGGCTGAGATTTTTTGCCTTTTCGCAGTTTATCTTTAAATTTCTATGCAGATTTTGTCCCCCTGTGAGCCAGTTTCTTTGAAAAACAAGCGTGACCTTCGCCAAGGGGCTTGGAGGAGCAAGGGGTTTGCTGGCACTGTTGCAAGGGCTTGTGCTTTGGGGTGCACAGATCCCACATCCACATGGTTTCTCATGCTTCCCATCTCTCCCAGTCTGCATCGGGGATACCTGGTACCTCTGAGACAACACAGCAGGCCCAGCAAGGTCAGACTCAAATTAATAGTGACTAAGAGTCATTTGGAAAAAGAAATCACTCATGGCTTGTTCTTCCTTGGCTCCAGAGGCACCCGGGACACACGGCCAAGGGGACACCTGTTCCGGCAACCAGCATGGGACCTCATGCAGGATGGAATAACCCAGACACAGACCCCAGCTCCGGCCACCCCTGCACGCGGGGGACTCCTGGCCCTTCCAGGGGGGCCTTAGTACATCTGTAGAGGTAGAGATGGATTCACAGGGTGAATTAGGCAAAATTCAGAATCAAACAACCTCAGATCATGAGGTAGCTTCTTTTATTACACATATGTGATATCGAGATTTTTTTTTTTTTGCATTAATGAATTAACAGTTGTAATAGCTCAAGAGGAAGGTATAGAAAAGCAAATGTGGGAGGTAATGAGTAGTTTTCCTGTATTCTGACACTTCCCCTCATCCTGTGTTGTAAACCAGAAGAGCAGAATCTTCACGCAAAACTTGGATTAAAATAGAATTTCTTCCATCTGTTTGGTCATGACCCTGACTTCACCTTGTATGTTCCCTGCATGTCTTGATCAATATTTTCCCTAGTATTTCAGTTACTGTAAACTGTCATTCTAAGAACCCACAAGTTACAACATTAAATAGTATTTTCAGATATGCTTATGTTGTTTATTTTAAGGATATGTCTAAATGTATCCTTCTAATTGCTTCATGGAAAAACAAGTTTACTTTATGGTTTGAGGGTGTAAGGCTGGGTATCATATTACTCCTGTATTTGTATAAGAGTAACTATTCAAATGGTTGTGATAAGCTCCCAAGCTTGAAGAGCTGCAATTAGATGTTTCCAGAAGCCTGTGCCCTGTCAGTCAGCACAAGGTGCTACAGGTTTCATAAAAACACTGCACTGACCTACTTGGAATATCTCAGAATGAAAACATTATTTGTTAAAATAATGTCTTTTTCCCTGGGAAGAATCTGCTAGTTTCTTCTACGGTTCTTTGGAAGTCTTAATCTCACTTTTAATGACTTTTTTTTTAAAAAAAAAGGAATAGAAATGTGCTGAAATGTCATATTTCATATTAAAAACAAGGTCACAGATGAGGTGTTTAATTATCTATCACTAAATTGATGTCAAATTCTCATTTTTTAAGGAGAAGTAAATGAAGTAAATAAGTATCTAGACCTGACTGGTTTTGTTGTTAAAAGAAATGTAAAATCCCAAATGAAAATCCACTTTCAGCATTTCCAGAATTTAAAATAGAAAGAAGTAGATCTCTTCTTTAAACCAGTCTGCTTTGTATAGGTATTCTCCCAGCAGTATAAATAAAGATGTTTATTCAAATTTGAAAAAAAAAAAAAGAAAGAAAGGAAGATCATTTTGGCGTTTGCTATAAAGTCATTATACAGGTGATTAACCCATTAATTTTCAAATGCGTATGTTGTCAAATATGACAAAACAAACAAGAGGAAGATGAAAGCAAAGTTACCAATTACGATGTTATATGGAGGAGTCAGTCCAGATGTAAGTGACAGACCTTTCCTTTCCCTTTAGGTTAATACTGCTTAAATTGCACCAAACAATTTGCACAGATGATGCAAGTTAAAGGCCACTCCTGTAGACTCTGTAGAGAATTCTGCTGGCGCAAAGCACTTACAAGTGGCAAGACTGAATCAACCAACTTCAATTTAAATGTATATTTGAGTGGATATTGCATTTCCTTTAACTTAAAATGCAAATTGCACCCAATTTAGACAGATCTAGCTTTGGATGTGAGAAATGTGATTCAAAAGTCGTTCAGTCAAGGCACGGAATTCAGAGTTCCACGGCTTAGTTGCTGTTTCAACTACTGCTCTATAAAACCAAAGTTAGACAGTAATTTCTTTATGTCTTTTTGTTAACCAGCTCTTAATTCAAGTCTGAATAATTTAAGGAATGATTTGAGATCTCAGCAGCAGAGACTCTCTTCTGTGCAATTGCTGTAAATGTATGTATAGAGAGGCACATATACACACTTAAAAAGAAAAAAAAAAAGAGATT
Source organism: Tinamus guttatus (assembly GCF_000705375.1). The sequence continues at coordinate 74,438 of NW_010583785.1, read as the reverse complement.
TGAGATTAGTTCTCCAGGGTTTGGATGTTATTGTTTGATGAAGATATAAATTGGAGAATATAAGGAGAGTTTGTTTGGAGGTAACCAAAGAAACCCTGGCACTATTCATCTTTCAACTCATCAGCTTCCTTGAACATAGATGATAAAACAAATATTTTCAGAAAGCAGTAAATGATTTTCAAGGCATCGGAGATTCCAAAAACACATTACTATGGATGCCAGGAGTAAATTCTAAGGATAAAAAAAAATCTGGCATCAGCTTCCCGTGTCCTCCTATAAATGTGGTGTAAAAAATCCCACCATTGTGTTTTTCTCATTTAGCTAGTGATTAGAATTTCTCAGATCTTATTTTACTAGTCCAAAAACGTCAGTGGAACAACATCAGCATAAAAACTATAAACATTTCCTTCTTATGCTATTACTAGTACTTATGCTCAAGAAAACAGAATTTTGAACATCACTTTTTTTCTCTTTTGGAATTGTTTCCTCATCCCAAGCCATTTGCTTAGTGTGGATTATGGAAGCAAATAAAGTTACTGGCATTGATCCCTTTTTTTTTCCTGGTGCTGCAGAATTTGAGAGGAAGAGTTGTATTTTAGTTATGCAAGAAAATTCCTTTAATTGGAAGACTAAATATCCCCATTTATACTTTCTTACATTCTTGATTTTGAAAAAGAAAGATGCACATTTGGCCTGAACAAGCCCATAGAAAAGCCAGTTAATAAAACTACTCAGTATTTATGCTTCTCCCTAAATACTGCACAGTGCTAGTAGGAGAATACACACATGAAGGAGTGTCTGTCTCTCTCGGATCTTGCACTGGATGATCTCATGTTTCTCTTGCTTTTTTATATTGTTGTTGGAAACCTTTACCAAAAATAGTAATAAAAGAGAGAAAGAGAGAAAGGAAGCAAGAGATGATGTGTCCTTTTGACGGAGACACGTGCTCTGTGGTGCTGAGGAAATGCTGTTATTTCCTCATCTCTGCAGGTTCTGGTGTCATCTCTCTGCCTTCCAAGAGTTGGTATCTTGTTCCATAAATACACAGTACATAAGACAGCCTCTAGCTTAAGAGAAGGCCTGAAGAAGTGAAAAGGCTTTTGGGGAAAAAAGAAGTGAAAGTGAGGTTTGAAGACATGTAGGTGATCTTCCTGCTCCTTGTATTGTGACAATGGCCCCTTCAGTAGAAATCAGAGCAACGTAGCATGGGACAAGGGCAGGGTGGGATGAAGAGGACGATGAGGGAGGCCCCGAAGAGGCAAGCTGGAAGCTCACAAGCTCTCCTTTGGCACCCAAGCAGCAGGCCAGCATTTGCTCAGTCAAGCCCAGGACAGTATTTCAAGGCAGTGTTGAGGCAACAGAGGCGAGCAGGGACACAGCTGGCTCCCTGGCCATGGGCTGCTTGGAAGAGATCCTGAGAATGATGGAAATAGAGTGAAACTTACTGTTCTTCATGCCATTATAGGTGTCCTGTGGGTATATAACCAGGCCGTGAAGAGCCAGCAATAACATGCCTCTGCACACAGGACCCTGCAGACCATGCTCTGGTCACAGATGCTTTTCCAGAATGTTCCTTGACTCTGGAACATAGAGTTGAGGAAGGAGGACTAAATGCTTTATACAAGCATTATTTCATGCAGACATTTTTTGCCTTCTTGTAATCCACATATTGTCTACACCAGGGCCAAGGCAAAACCAAGAACTAGCCATTTTACTTCTTTTGGACCCTTTGGCTCAACAACCCAAGCTCTGCTGCAATGACACCTGTATTTGAAACAAATCCCCTGTGGGAAGTCTGAAGGTAAATCAAGGACACATTTGCCTTGGGAATGGCTCTGCCCTCCTGCACAGCATTCAGAAGCTGCTTTTCTTGGCATTCACCACTCTGAAAGAAAACTCTTCATTTTGGTTCAGATTGATCTGCAGAACAAAAATGTCCCCTCATCCCCTGCAATGCATAATATGATTTTACACACTGGCCTTTAGGCTAGTAGAGAAAAGCAAGGCAATAATCACCAATTTTATACATACAGTAGAAAGTTGCTAAGAAGAAAAGCTTCCAATATTTCCCAGATGGCATCAGAAACTTTTGTATTTGTACATTATAATCTACTTTTTGCATTATCCACTTGAATTCTACCACAACAATAACAACTCTAATCATACCGTTAGCAATTACCTCCAAGGTTTCCTTCCAGTTTCTCCTTTATTACTAACAGGTAAATGTTCACAGCAAGACATGAGGTATCCTCTTTTCCTGTAATCATGCATATCCTTAACATTGACCTGTCTGAGACATGACCAAAGACATCAAAATCTTACTGAATAAACTAAGGAATTATAAGTTGATGTCTTTACACAGAGAAGAAAACAGTATGGCTTAGAGCACAAGTATTAAAGAGACAAAAGATACTTTATCTTCTGGTGTCATCTACACTACTATAGGAATATTTTGCAAATTTAGCTAGTACTGATCATGCTTCAGTAGATCTGGTGGGAATTGTGGAGCGTACAAAGCCCTTGTTAACATATTAGACCTTGAGATGATTAGGCCATTTCTAATTGAAATGGGGTGAGGTCATAACTAGGGTGGCTTTGTTGGACCTACACCGATAATGACAGAGAATCAGAGCCAATATTAACACTGCTGAAAATTCCCCAGTGCAGACTGAGGCCTGACTGAACTATTCTGATTGGTGTTAGCTTGAGCTTTATCCCATTGCAACCTAGAAAACTGTTAACATAATTTTAATATGATTTTCTTGGCATGCATAGCTCTGGCTTTCACTGCATTGTAAAGAGAAGCAGCCCTCCTCCCTCACGCTTTCCTCCTCCCCCTGTGCCTAATACGGCTCTGGAATTCAAACTGATGCAGATCCAAGTGTTGCCCAGACTGCCGGCTCTTGTGGGCCAAATGAAAATTCATTACTCAGATACTCCCGTGTGCTGAAGCTCTGGTTGCTATCTAAGTCTCTGTTGTGCATGGGAACCATCTGGAGTCAATCATATTAAATAAAACTTCTGTTAACTGAACCTTAAGTATCCAGAACTCCCCATTATCATGATCAAACCCCCTGACATTGGAAAAAGACATTTGTTTGGGACAAATCTTTTTTTTTCTATATTCCTTCACCACTATCACTAGTAGCAAATCAAGACTGAACCAATTCCCTGCACTCCAAAATATTTTGAAGCACATTGTAAGTAGCACAACTGCAAAAGCTGACCCATGCTAAACCATTGATAGGATCACGGTTCTCTAAACACTGGATCCATCCCTGAATGTGGGGGTCTGCACCACTGCTAGCACTACTTTGAAGAAAAAAAATCAAAATAAAACACTGATTTGACTGTGGAGCAATCGGGGTTTTTGAAAGTGAGGAACTGTGAGGACCTACTATTCAAATAACTTTCCCGTAGAATAAACTGACATTGTACACTCACAAGAAAATGCAGAGTTTTAATAAAAAGTACACCAAACCTGATGCAGTCTGTTGCATGAGGCAGAGAGCCATACAAAAAGACTGCTGTGGTCTGACGGCAAACCTACTCTGAAAGTGGTCCCTTCCAGGCTCTGCTTCCAAGCAGCAAGCTTGAGTCAGATTTAAATATTTTCTCTCTCTCCTTTTTTTCTTTAATTATTATTTTAGAGATGATGAATTAAGTTGTTTAATAATATATATGTATATATATTTAAATGCCTAGACAGACCTAAAACTTACATTGGAAGGAGGGTTATTCTTCAAATAAGAAACATTTGAATTTAAGGAGATAATTAAGGAAACAACTGAAGAAAATAATGGAAACAACACAGTTTGTGACATTTCTAATCAGCTCAAGTAGGCATCAATAAATTAATAAGAAAAGAGAACGCTATGCTGATGGGGGGGACCATAAACTGGAGGAGATAGTGGAACTTCTCATCTCTGATTTCTGAGAAGCTGCACAAATTAACCTGTAAAATAAATGATGTGTGGATTTAATTTGATCATTAGCTAAATGAATATCCTTCTACATCCACTGTATTCTAAATTGCGATTTGCTTTGATTATTACAGACAACTTTCTGTGCATCGTAAATGTACATATACATAAATAAAAATTGTCTTCCTTGAAAAGAGTTAAAGCCAATATAATCTATGGAGGAATTAGGAGCATCCAAACAAATTTCCTGCTCCTGCATAAGGTTTCCGGCAGCGTGATGGCATTCTGTGCAGAACTAATATCACCTCGAAATGCAATCAGAGTTAATTGTGAAGCTGGTGAAAGAATCTTGAAGGTAATTAAATACGGGAAGGAAAAAATCCGGGTAGCCTTGGCGGGCGAGCAGGAATCTGGAGGGAGAGGTTCACCCTTCACACCCACCCTGCGCGCTGGGTAAAAACTGCAGCTGTCGGGAATGTTTCGTGCGAGATGGGTATAAAAGCACGTCTGGGCTTTTTAGCTCTTGCAGGATCCTGCTGGGATCCCCATGGGTTTGGCATCAGCCCGCTGCGAGCTGCAGCCCGCTCCGGCCCCGGGGCGCGGGGGTTCGAGGAGCGCATGGGGCGCAGCGGCCCGCGGCCACCTGCGACAGGCGGAGCCCGGGTCACCCCCGGCGGGGACACGGGACCGCGTCCCGTTAGGAGGATCCTTCACTTCAGTTTTCCTGCAGAAACACAGGCAGCCTCAAAACTGCACCACCAGATTCCCGCATAATTCTTTCACGCACTAAGCAGATTTTTTTTTAAAGTCCTTAATCACGTTTGGTATTTTTATGAAAAAAAAAAAAACTGAAGTTGATATAAAATTTAAGTTTTATTTAAATATATAGTGTCTTGGAAGTAGGGAAATCACCTTCAATGATCTTCTGGATCCGAGCACTCTCTTCAATCAGTGTGTATCAAATTCAAGTCTGCAACCCATGTGCAGTTTATTTATTGGATAATCAAAAAGAGATGGGCAACTACGGGAGACAAACAAACAGTACAATAACAAAGCTGCAATCACTCGGAGGGTTTGGGACGTATTTGAAAAATAAAGATGTGAAGCCAAGGGGGGAAAATAAGATAACAGACACTGCAATTTGAGAGTTGCAGTGAGCGTGGTGTGTATCTGAGTACTGCGGATGAATCGCACAAGTAATAGTATGTGTGTATATATGTATATTATTTTTTGTAAGAGTCTCGTTTGAGAATGGGGTATTTAATTTATTTCCTATTCCCTCTATCTTTCCTAGACCGGTGTAGAGAAACAGGCAGAGTAGCGAAAACGAATGCGTATTAAAGGTGACAAATAAAAGGAAAATATCCACATAAAAATTAACTCTACTGCTTGTTCTTAGGGGAGAGATGGATGTGCCTAGGCAGACTCCCGGAGTAATCGAGCAGTCGAGACTAAAAGCATCGAGCTTTTAGTTTGTAATTCTCCACACACTCTTTTCCGCTCTGGAGTGGGGTCTCTTTGCTATAGTCACAACGATGAGCAGAGAGATGTGCCCAGTACTTAAAATTAACTTCAGCTAGTCCGATGGAAACCGTTTGAGTGTGGAAGCAGAGCCTAGAAAGCGATTTTTAGGTCGCAGATCGTCATTTTGCCAATTTCTTTCCCTCTTAGGAAAAATAATAGGAAATCAGAAATAAAAATTGCTCGAGATGGTCCTGGCTTCGAGCAGCGAGGCACTAGCAGGTGTCCAAACTTTTTCTCCCCCCAGGACCCGATCCTGCGCTCTCTGGGAGCTGCGGCAGTTGCACGGGAGCATTGGCTACAAGGGCAACATGGTCCAGCCCCGGCTGCCAGGACAGACCTTGAGGGGGTCCAAGGCAGCCTGAGGACTCTTCCCTCGTTGCAAAAGGCAAAGCACCGACAATCCGCACCCGCGGAGTCCCGCATTTCTTCGGAGCAGGGGCCGTGCATCACCTCAAAAACCGAAGTCTCCATCCGATCATTTTGTTCGCGGGTTTTCTGCATGTAAATACAACCTCTCAAACAGCGCTTTCCTCCCCGAAGCTTTCCCATGTGTTTATTTAAAAAGTTATTATCTCGTGGAGGAAAAAAAATATTTTTTAGTCCTCAAGGGCAAAACTGCTCACTGCTTTGAGCAAGAAGACATGTGATCTCTCATAACTATCCCCTGCCTCTTGCCAAAGAGAAAATAAATATCTGATCGTAAATGAAATACCTGCGTGGAGACAGGGAGAGAACAACTCTCGGCGGATGGGAAAGGAGACGCTCCGTATTACGCAATAGCCACAGTTCATTATACAAGGACTGTCTTAACGAGTGGATGACACCAACGCGATAAAAAGGGACCATTGTCGGGTGACACAGAGGACAATTATAACGCGTGACTGCACTTGCTGCCGATTTCCAGCATCGGATATATTGCAATTCTGCTGCAGCGCATTCACCTTCCCAGGGCAGCGGGGTAGGCAGCGTCCGCCCGGCGCGGAGCGCGGGATGCCGCGCACCGGGAGCCGCGTGTCCCGCCAGCCCACGGCGGGCCGTGCCCAGGGGATGCGCGGGGCAACGTCGTCCACGCGAGCTAGCTCTGCAGCTGGCAGCCCGCTCCGCAAGCCGCCCAAAATGCTGCAGAAGCAGACCAAAGACTCAAAAAGAAGATTTAGACCTAAGAGACGGTAACCAGATCTCATCCCTCGGAAACTGATATATATATATATACATATATATACATTTAATTCCTTGATAGTGTCTGGAAATAAAGCATAGCATGTGTTATTACGACGTCCTTCTCTTGGCTTCAGGTCTCATCAGAAGCAAGGCGACGAGACAAAGATCTCCCAGCGTCTGTCACATCAAATGTTACCTCGGCGAGTGCCTCGTTTCGAGGCAAAACGTAGGTTTGACGCACACCGCGATTCCATTTTTTTTCCCTGCTTTTCTTTTCAGTTGAATTGGGAGCCTTACCTCTCTTTCTTAAAGGAACTGAGGATGTCATGTTGCAAAAGGAAAGAAAATAAAGAAAAAAAAGGAGGGGGAGAAAAGAGAGAAAAAAAAAAGTTAGAAAGAAAAAAAAATCTTGTCTTTAGAGTATCGCTTATTAACTAAATCGATCATGAAAGGGAGGAGAGGTACTTGCAGGTTTTTCCCTCCTGGAGAATAAGCGCGCTCCTATTGCCCTTTTCGTGCGCCTTTTCCCTTCTGGGTATCCCGTTAAGGACATAAGGACGCTTCCGGTGCTTGATGGGGACTCGGGGTGCCGGGTACTGTTCGTGTCATGATCCGAATGGGTTCCCTCCTGATCTACGCCAGTGAAGGGATCGGGAGGAGCCCCACCGAAGGAACTGCCTCCCCCTCCTCCGCTCCCCTCCCCG
>NW_010583785.1:35953-54618 GCF_000705375.1 Tinamus guttatus | reverse complement strand
ACACGTGTCCACACGGAGGATTCCATCCCTACGTATATGCCATATGACTGTGACATGGAGATGTATACACTGTACCCGCCACGCGAGCGTGATCAGAAATACCATGGGCACCCGCCAGGGACTGTGTAATTCGCGCACACGCGTGGGGGGAGGAGGGGCTAGCATTTTTTCTTTTCCTTTTCCTTTTTTTTTTTTTTTTTTTGGTTGGTTGTTGAGGGGCGTGCGGGTCACCCAAGGGAAGAGAAAGAGGAGATCTCGTAGGACAAGGAGTGACACTGGGCGACCCGCCCGGGGGCAGCGCCGACCCTCCCGTCCGGGAAGGAGTCCTGTGACAGACCCTCATTACGCGGCTGAGCGGGTCCCCGCGTAAGGAACGAGGGAGTCTGCGGGGCCGCTCCAGTTGGTCCAAGACACACGAACCCCAAGTTTTTACTCAGATAGGAAAGCTGCTATTATTTTCTTTCTGAAGTTTTCTTTCCCTCGTTAGTATTTTTTCCCCTGCATTTTAACACGTATCTCTCTCAAAAAAAAATAAAATAAAAAATAAAATAAAATGTGTGACTGCATTTCCCTACGATCCGTAATTACCACAAGGATTTTAAAGAGCCTTTTCCTGGCGGTCATTTTTTGAAGTTAACCTACTTCATGCAGTGCCCACATTTTTGCGTAGGAAGTCTCTCTCTAAAAATAAAAACAAGGCAATTAGTCCGATTTTTCCCTTCCAGAGCAGAGGAGACGGTTTGCAAGGGAAATGAACTGAAGGGCTCGGGGAAACGACGTCGCTCATCCCCGCACTCGGGAACCTGGGAGAAAACAGTTCCTAACCCTGTGCCGTGTCAGACACCACCGTGCAAAGAGTGTCTCTTTCAGGTCTCTTCTTGTTGCTGGGGTATTTTGTTCTGTTTCTTTGGTTTGTTTTGACTCCCTTCGCCCCTCGATGTCCTTTTTCCCACCGCGATCCATAAGGCATTCGGCGGGCGCTACCAGCAATTCCCAACTAATTGCACGAACGGAATAAAAATCTTTCCATCCATTATATTTCAGTCTTTTAACACCAGAGCAATTCTGTCCCTGCTGTTTTAGTGGAAATACCGGTCTATAAAGTTGCAACTGCAGTATATTTTAAAACGCAACTTTTTTTTTTTTAAGGGGTTTGAAATAATTCTGCTTTGCTCGGGAAGGAAAAGGTCTCAAGTCGTGTACTTACGATTAATGTTTTATAACACTGTTCAAGGAAATCAAAACCATTCTGTGATAGTCTTTCTGTAAAGGCAGGTCCTTTCTGGCAAAACGTTGTGTATATGTATTTCTTAGATTGTCGTGTTTTGAATAAGCAAGAATCTCGTAAAGAAAAAAACACGCTCCTTAAAAGTATGCGCTACCCGTTTTATTAAACTGATTATGCCAGCGTTCAGCTCAAAGTTTGTTTTAAGTAGGAATATTTTCCCAGACGTGTAATGGATTGCTTGAAAACAGAATTCTTTGCTTTTTAATGACCTGTAATGGCCAATTCATTTCAACTGCGCTTATCAAGGTGCTGTGTTAAATAACAAACCGGTTCTTGAAAACAAAAAAGTCATAATGAAAAATAAGCAGTCAGAATAATCTCCCATCTCCGAGCCAAAAAAATGCAATAAAATTAATTTAAGACTGTCAAAACATCAAAGCTGAGAAAAGGAGCTGCTAAAATAATGTCTCTTGATAAGGAAATAATAAAAACACACCAAAAAATGTCTACTCAATAAACTCCACTGGATTTGGGGGTCTGTGCTATATTTTATTTGGTGATGAAAGCACTTTGATGTCACCGTATTCCAAACAATTATTATTATAATTTTAAACAACCTGGTGTTTTCCATTACTAACGGCTTACGCTTTGAAGTTACACCTCATAATTTCTTAAATTAAATAAATCATTTTAAGTTTGCACTGGGAGCCTTTTAATAGCAGAGAAAGGAATATCATTATCTTATTGAGAGGCAATTGCAGTGGCTCCAGTTTGGCTGTAGCTGGGGGCAAAGTGGTGCACTATAACAGACATACTTTATTAGCCTCCCATAACTCTTGAAAGAACATTTTTATATTTTCTTTGATTCCCCTCCTCCCCCTCTTGTTTTAAAGCTGTCCCAACCTTTAATTACTGCCTAATATGAAAAGCATTATTTTTTAATGCTGTGTAATTTACCAGAGGCAATAGGCCAAGTTAACAATTGTTTATTAGGGTTGCTGTTTCACACAGGGCAAAGAATGCTGTTCCAAACCCAACTTTTCATGGGTGGTTGCACTAATTAATACAGTGTCTGAGACTCCTAGGGGGTTTTTAATATTAAAGCCTATGGGGCGGAACGGTTTTTAGAAGTCCAGCTCCTGCTGACGTCCTCCTCCCCTCCCCAGTGTTTTCTGCTGCTTTCAAGCTGTTTTGATCCGAGGGAAACGTCGGCGGGCAGGCGGGGAGCGCCCCCGGAACCTTCTCGGCCCCGCGATGCCCCGGCGGGGCGGCCCTCGCGCCCGGGGGGAGCCAGGGCCGAGCGCTAGCCGCTCCCTCCGGGAGACGTGCGACATCCATCAGCTTGATAAATGGGGGTTACTCACTCCTGTTCTCCCGGCTAGTTTATTTTCTTAAACTACCGGGCGAAACCCCGTAATGACGGAGCGGACAAACACACTAACAAACAGACGACAGCTTTATGGATGGTGCTGCGCTCCGCGGGATGCGGGGTGTTAAAACTCCAGCCCTGCCGCCTTTACTCGTTCCCGCTCCAGCCCGGATCTCGTTAGCTTCTTCAGAAACCCTCGGCTGCGTTTTAAAGGAGGAGACACCCATGGATTTATTTTTTATGGCCAGATCGGGGCTGTTCTGCCTGCTCCCTCCGCCGTTAGCTCAGCTCCTTTGCAAATCTAATCTGCCCGTCTCCCTTGCTATTTTTCATGTTGGACCCATGCGTTTCTCCTCTAAGCCTTTCTCCTTTTTGATGTAGCGAGTCAATTGAAGAATGTTGGTCTCGGTTATCAATCACCCAGCTGGGGCTTAAAGGGCTCGGGCTAATCAGATTTAATTGCTCATGTAGCGCCACTCCTGCCCTGGGCCACGACCGACTTGCTCAATTAAACCCCAAATACCTGCAATCAATAAATAAGGAATGACAACACGTTTAAGGGATTTATCCAGCAAAGGAATTGAACTGGAAACAGATTACAACCCAAAAGGCCCTTTTGTAATTAAATGTACACCTCTTACTGGGAGAAAAGCTATGTTAAAAGAAAAAAAAAAGATGAAAAAAAAAAGAAAAGGAGGAAAAAGAGAAAGGTCTTATTTCCTTCGTCTCGGAAAGGAGAAGGAAAGGAGAGATCTGACGCTGCCTTCCGAGAGGCAATTCCCGATTATTTATTAGCTTATTTGTAGCGCGACTGAGGCAGCCGCTCCGCTCGGGAGCAGCCGCCTTCGTCCGTTCCTGCCGCCGCAATAGGCGGCCCCGACTCGTGTTTCTCCTCTCAAAGTGTGTGTTTTCCGTCTAAACAGCTTGTTTAGCGACGAGAGGAATCCTCGCTCTTGACGACTGGAAAATGTTAGTCCCCCCCCTGGAGAGGGCGGGGGAAGATATTTGCCTTCCAGCGTCCTGTTTCGCACGCGGCAGCAGCAGATTTGACAGCAATCAAATCGCGCTGATTGTGCATATATGCGTATATATATATATATGTATGCATTTATGTATATTGCATATTTGATATGCATTTTTTGAACTGCTTTAATGGCGGCAAATACAAGAAAGGCTCGCACTTAATAATAATAGGTATACACTGCAAAACTGCCTCTTCAGCGGATCCGCTGTTAGTGCCCGGGGAAAGAGCTATAAGCCGAGGGATGCGAGAGCCGGGCGCTCGCCTGCGGCATCCGCGAGCGCGGAGCGGCCGCCTCGGAGCGCGCTGCGCCCGGTGGGACGTGTCAAGGCTTGTGGTGTGCAGGCGTTTTGCTTAGCTCCGCTTCCAGCGAGTGAATGCGGGGCCCTTGGTGACTCAGGGACCAACCTGCACTGGTTGGGGGCCAAGAAGGCAGCCAAGCTGGGCTAAAAGGCAGTTCAGCTGGGACCCCGTTGAGAGGTCGTTTCTTATCCCCAGGCCAGGCTCCGGAATGGCACTGCAGCACACAGCAGCCCTGGGGAGGGCTTGAGCTAGGGGAACAGCTCACTGGGAATACATATATATATATATATGAAATATGTTTTTTTTTTTCCCGATAAACTTATCTCTCTCCTCCCACCCCTTTCACTGAACAGCTTAACTCTAAGCCTTGTCACAGTTAAACCCTGTTAATTATCTCAGTTACTCCACCAGCGGACATTTTCTGCTGTAGATGTTGGGGGGTGCTGGCAGGATACCCGGGTGCTGTGCTGCTATGGCCTTACTCTGACTGGGAGATCAACAAGGATGACTCTATTCCGATCCACCCGCCTGTGGAGTTGTCACTCCGGTCATGCAGAGTAAGGTTGATGGATTGGTAAGATCTCATTTTTGTGAGAAGAGAAGTTAACATCCTTATTAATGTTAAGGTGTTGATTAAGATGAAAGAAAGAATGAGAGAATGAAAGAGAAAATGAAAGAGAGAATGAGAGAGAGAGAAAGAGAAAGAAAGAAAGAGAGAGAACGAAAGAGAAATAGAGAGAGAAAGAGAGAGAGAAAGAGAGAGAGAAAGAGAGAAAGAGAGAGAGAGAGAGAGAGAAAGAGAGAAAGAGAGAGAGAGAAAGAGAGAGAGAAAGAGAGAAAGAGAGAGAGAGAAAGAGAGAGAGAAAGAGAGAAAGAAAGAAAGAGAGAGAGAGAGAGAAAGAAAGAGAGAAAGAGAGAAAGAAAGAGAGAGAGAGAGAGAGAAAGAAAGAGAGAAAGAGAGAAAGAGAGAAAGAAAGAGAAAGAGAGAAAGAGAGAAAGAAAGAGAAAGAGAGAAAGAAAGAAAGAGAGAGAGAGAGAGAGAGAAATAAAGCTCATCTGTCAAGGGAGTATTTCTATAAAGACTTCTGTTTGTTTGTTCCTTAGCTTGGTTTCCTAAGGAAGTCAGCATTATATGATCAAACTGTTACAGCCTTTTGAACTCCTGGGCCAAGTCCAATCAAAATTGACAAGAGGGCAGAGGTCTCAGAAATAATCAGGTTGCTGTGATTTTTGTGAAAATAGGCTGCTGGATAGCGGATAGACAGATCCTATTAAAGCCCCACTAAGGCTATAACCAGAGCTCAACTCTTAAGAAACACTAGAGAAGTGGTAGGAGAGGCACATGCTATGAATATCCCAGCAGCTTGTACCTCAGACCTAGAGAGCACAGCAAGGAGACACAACTTCAGAAAAATTGGCTTTGTGTGCTTTTTTTTTTTTTTTTGTAGTCATCTTTCATTTTCACTTTCTGGACCAAACTGCCCCTTGACTTGAGGAGCAGCAAAACATTAAAAGGTAGATGTAGGCACAGTCTTCTGGAACAGTTCCTGAACTGTGCTTGACAGCATCATCCAGAGGCACAAACCCCTCACTGAGCTGCCTTGGAGAAAGCCTGGGACTTGGTAGTGACCAAGTCCACATGGCGTCTCCAAGAGACTGATCCAGATACTGGAAAAGAAGCATGGAGGAGAGAAAGAATGGAAATTCTCCTAGCTGCTTTGATGAGCCTTGCAAAAGGCTCTTGTCAACTTTTGTAGTATTAACAATAATCAAGCAACAAATAAAGTTTTATTTTAGACTATGAATTATTAGCTGATAACTTTGCCTGTATGAAGGCATCTCTTTCTTGCACTCTTCTTTCTCAGTCTGAAAACCTCTTCTGTGAATTTGCATTTGACACAATCAGCACTGAGCTGGATGTTACGTGGGGCTCTCTTTTGAGGCGGGTATGTACTGCCATGCTTCTAGGTTTAGGCAGATGATGCCAGTAAGACAGTGGGTGGTTCTGCAGACAGGCAAATGGGCCCATTCATGGGAGAGACTGAACTTCCTAGCCAAGAGAGAGCACCATTCAAAACCCAAGTGCAGGGCAACAGCCAGGCGTTCTTTGTACACTGCTACAAAAGCAATGAGACCTTCCCTGGCAAGCCCAGTGCAGAATGAGACATTTCCTCCTTGCTGATGCCAAGTCAAACTGGGCCAGTGGAATAGCTTGGCTAGCCAGGTTGCCAGCTCATGGCTCTCAGAATCTGAGGTGTCACTTATAAAAATAAAATATGTAAGTTTCTGTTGTCACTGAAAACACTCCCAGCATTGACAGTTCTGAAAATATATATAACATGAACAAGATGTGAAAGATTCTCTGCACCTACAGAAAAGGCAGGTCCTAAGCTCCTCAAGGAGAGTGAGTTGTTTTATCCATGTCACTGACATGTTGACTCTGAAGCCTAAGGAAGGCAGCCAAGTTAGCAAGAGTTTCATTGACCATAGGAGTTCAGGATTTCAAGAATTTGAATGACTGACATCTAACTTTAGCATCACACAAATCCAAACTGGGGATGAGCTAAAGGAAAACTTAGGAAAAATAGAACAAGGAAAACAAATACAACCAGATTCCTTCCAGAGCACATAGCTGCCTACGCATACTCCAGCTAATCCCTTTTGGCAGATTTCCTTCTTCTTTTTTTTTTTTTTCCAGATATGACCATTCCCCTTCTTTCAAGACTTTTTGTCATCGGAGGATGGAAGGAGAAGGAATGAAAACAGAGAATGCTGTGAATGTGTGCTGTATGCAAAACTGGAGTAATCTAAAAGGTCTGCAAACGCAGAGCAAGGGATGGGAGGAGAGAGATGAACATGCCTCATGGAGCCAGGTGGGGAGATTAAATAGCAGCCTTACTAGGAGGTATAGAAATTGGTGAGACCTAGTTTGTAGAGTAGCAGCAAAAGTCAAAGTACGAAACACAAAGCATGAAGCAGAAGGAGCAAAAACTCCTATAAATATCCAGAGTAGTCCATTTGTTCAGTACTTAAATTCTCTCCTCCAAATCATGTGAATAGGAATACTAAGCGTAATACAAGAAATATTGGTGGGCTTTAACTTGGACTTGACATATGTTCAGCTTTGGCCAAGTAAGGTCCATTCCTTCTGGTTGTCTTGATCTTAAACAGGGAGCCTTGTAAATCTGATATCCTCCATATGCCAGTTTTATATAGTGTACTGTTTGATATATGTTACAGGAGACAAAACACTGTCTATAAGGCTATTGTCCAGCAAGTTTTCCTGTCCAGAACAGCTCCTAACACAGCTCTCAATAATCAATGATATATAGAGAGGTAGAACTCCGTACTGTAGTGAAACACCACCCGATGACATTGCCATAGAGGAAATGTTTTCTCAGAAATCCCAATCCACTGTCTTCAAGGGGTGAAATTACTCCTGGGAGTCAGGAGTTGGTTTTACCCTTCTGATCTTTAGGAGGACAGACCTAGATACTCACCTCTGTGAAACTTATATCAAGTGATCTGCCAAAAAAAAAAAAAAAAAGTCAGGAATAGCCAGGGCTTTTTTTCCTGTAGGCTGAGGGGATATTATTCTTACATAGCTTGTCTGAGGGGCTAGGAAATTGCTCCTATCTTGTGCAGCTAGAACTGCAAGGTGGATTCCAGTCCTTCTTCCCACTAACTTCCCAAGCCCCATGAAACAAGGAATCCACTATTGCAGAGATATTGAAACACAAGGTTTATCTCCACCACAGGTTTGTCTAACCCAGCCTCTTCTTCCTTAGTAGCACCCAGCCTCTGCACTACGGAGGGTTTAGTACGTTACTGCCTCCAGCTCTCTGCCTCGCCCCACTCCCAAAAGTTGGCAGAAGTCAATATGAGTCTGTACTTCAGCTGCTGCAGTTCATGGTCTGGCTTATTAGCTTAAACTGTTGAGGAGACCGAAAGCTGATTATGCATTGCCTCTAGGAAGGAAAGCACCAAAGGGAGAATCCAGTCATTTCTTTTGGTACTTTTAAGAGAATAGATCCATATGTATATTTGTTTCTGCTCTTTATAAAGTAAAATGCATCAACCTTGAGAAATGCAACAGTAATTTTCACTCCTACAGACCTTCAATTGAAGCTATCGGGCTTGCTTCTTTGCAATATCTTGAGAGCATAGGAATCCCTGAGGGCTGCAACCTCACACTGGCTCAGTAATATTAGGTATTCCTTGGACTCATGTGCCTGCATTTCAGGGTTGGACTGGAAGCTCAGACATAGCCAGTAACGAAGTGACTACTGGATCGCTGATTTATTACTGCTCTGAGAGCATCCTCAAACCCCAAACAGAGCTCTGTTGGACTGGACTTTAAGATATCATCACCCATGAGAGGCTTGGTGGAAAGGAAACATTATCTTTTTTCCAGAAGGCAGCTTAGGCAAAAAAAAAAAAAAAAAAAAAAAAAAAAAACTTGCTCCAGTCAGCGTGTGAGTGTGTGGTAGGGTCCCATCAACTAAATACTTGTTCGGCTAGAGCTTTGAATGGGCAAATATACATATAGTAAATCTTAGTGCAGAAACTCTGCTAACTGTAGAGAAAATCTATTTTTGGTTTCCTTTTTTTTTTTTTTTTGTTTTGAAGAGTTAATAGCTGAAAAGCTGTTGTGAGCCATTACATTAGCTAGAGTTCATTGCTTTCACTGTAAAATGCACCAGCACAACACGGAACTCTACTCATCCAAACAAAAATAACAAAGTCTATTTCATTAAAAGTAAGTTTTTCTAGTGTCAGAGGAGAGCTATCAATTCAGGGGCTCAGTTCGGATGGTCCTGAAGTCAGTGGCGAAGCTATTAATAATGGCAGGATCAAGTCAGTTCACTAATTTGCCAAATTCCCCATCATTAGTGTGAATTAATGAGATCCTACTGGAGCTGCCTTTTGGCTGTGGGTGAAACGGAACATGCCTGGCAGCACATCAGCATTAGAAGGGAGGCCAGGGAGGAGCAGGGGTGGTTTGGGGGGAGGGAGATGAGCAAATGGAAGATGCTTAATGCAGTCCAGATGGAAAAAATTGACCCTGACTTCACCACTCAGGCAATGGCCATAGCCAAGCTGTTTCCTAGTGAGGGGAAAAACTAGAGACGCTCAAGTAGCAGACAAAAAATCAGCTCAGATAAAATAAGATGGCCTTTCACTTTGCCCCCCAAATGATCTTTCACCCAAAACATGGAGCAAAACACACATTTTACTGCTTCTGTTTAAAGTTGCCAAGTTGTTTCTCCCTTTTCACTTCCTTCAAATTTTCTAGGAGCAGAAAAGCAGTGTATGAAGTGGAAGGTTGTGCTCACTCTCACATTCAGCTCCATCCTGAACTAAAGTTGTAACAAAATTTTAATGAAGAAACCCACTTCTGAGAGCTTTACAGTGCCAAGAGGGTCATATAAAGTTTGGAGAAGCATCCAAAGAGATGTCAAAAAGAACTTAATTGAATTTGGCTGTCATCCTAAATAGGACACATCACTTTGAGACTAATGGATACTGCCAAGCCCAACAACAGATATTGTTGCTCTGTTCCTTGAGATGGTGATGGCAGTTTAACTGTCCATGAGTCACCAGGATAATAGCTATTACTTGAAAAGAATGTACGGGAAAGAAAGGATGTTCTTGTCTGACGCATGTGTCTGCTTCTAGTGCCATCACACAGGCAGTGCCAGGCTAATCCTTGAATATGATCTTTTAATGATGGCAGCCCTAGCATCTTTGTAAAATTAATTGGGTAAACGAGAATATTTGCTTTTCTTTGTTTTCTTTGTACTGCCTGCAGAGCCAAATGCAAACATTTCCATTTGGGGCAGTCAGACAACCTTAAAGTAATAGCTCAAATTAAATGCATAGAACACATCTGTTTCATCTAGTGGTATTATAACAACAGTGCAGTTGCTTTGATAACAGCTTAACTGCATTGGGAAAGGACCTTAGGAAAAAGGTGTGTGAGTAGCAAATCCTGAGCTGGGAATGCAGAACTGCCCAGGAAAAGTCCAGCGGTTATTTTTACAGACTCTGTTGGTTGCCTGGCCATTTACTGTGTTTCAGACTTCTGACTAGAAATCTCCTCCCGAGCCTTGCCTTACATCAAACCAACTTCCAACTGTGTGGGAACTGTGGACTCCCTGAGCGGTGGGTATAGAGATGACCTTTGCAATCTCTGAAGTTAGTCTGGCCTCTGGACAATTACCATAAGAGACATTAGAGCCATGACCGTAGCAAGCTGAAAGGGAACAGCCTGTTAGAATACTTCAGGATGGCAAAATACCAGTAAGAAATGGACTGCCATAATCTGCTTCTAACTAAATATTGACTGCCTGCCCTGTGCTCAGCAAGAGCAAATGTTAATAAATATGATCCAGACCCTGTTCTTTCTCTCCCCAAAAGCAAAAACAAGCCACTGAATCTTCAAATGCTCGGCATATCCTCTTGAAAGCAGCAGCAGCTAGTCTAGCATACCAGCTATAAGTGAACACATTCTTTTTGGCTTGTCCCATAACATGCAGCGTTAATTGTCTGATGGTAAAAGAGTGGAGCAGGATGAAATATACAATTTTGCCTCTTATCTATTATTTTAAGCATCTGTTTTTGCAAATCTGTTTCTGTACCCATCAGATTATTGCTGTTTAAAATGCTAGTCCATCTTCTCCTTAGCAGGGAAAAATAAAACATGTTAATTTTATCAGAAGTTTAAAAGGCATCATTAAATACACTCTACTTAAATAACAAAAAGAACACTTTTCTTTCCAGGCAGCATATTCCACTCACAGAGATAAGAAATGCTTCCCATATACAATCCATTTACTTTGTAGTTCACTTCTAATGGGCAGTTTGGTGAAAGGTACTTTCCAAGTACCATGCATTTAAAGTGAGCCATTCAAAAGATAAGTAAACGTCAGCTGTTCATTAAACCCAGCACTTCACTTTGTACTGCAAACATATATTTAACCAGGAAATGCTACTGTAGGCTCTTACTGCTTTTTTTTTCCTCTCTCTCTGAGATCTAGAAAACGTTATGATTCATCATCATTTCCAAAAGTGCCTGAAAATTATAGGCCAACCACAACAGCAAAACACTAGGGGCTCAGGGAAGTGAATAAACCAAAGAGCATTGCAAATATTTTCCGTACAGCTTCTCTTGCTTTTTCCCCTCTCCTTTTGATCACTATTTAGAACAGTCGCTTTCTTTAAAAGAAAACAAAGTTTTTATACTGAAGCTATTTCACAGTCCATGTGCTGCAGCAAAATTACTAATTTGCTAGGAAGCATTAAGTAGGGGTCAAACACCAAAGTGCATTGTAGTAGAGTCATCAATGCCTTTAAACTTGCACAGAAATATACACAGAAAGCTAGAAGGTATTACTTTCTTTCAGAGGTCACTCCACTGTACACTGTACAAGAGCTAGTTCTCACATGCAGGACTCTGCAGTCACACTTGTTTTCAGTCCCACTTACAGAAATGCCACCGTGTGTGGAGATGCCCAGCTGCCAGGTAGGGCTTTGAGGGTAACCTGTTCATGGATATGTGAAGAAAGAGATGCTCCGTTCTTGTTTCCCAGCACATAAAATTTGAGCAAATACCAGCATTCTCAGAGACTATATAACATGTTGGATTTGTGTTCATGGGGGAATGACAACTTTTTCCAAGTTGCTAGAAATTAAACTCTTGTCCATTTTAACATTGGAGAGCCATACGGCCTCAGAAGAAGCAGGTGGCTCCCCGCTCTAACTTGGAAGCTGGCTGCCAACTGCTCTATCACTTTAGGATGTGTGAATCACAGCCCCTTGGCACAGAATTGACTTCATGGCACAAATACCTCTAATAGGAGGTGCACTGACACTCTGTGTTCCCCAGTGCAGGACTGGTATTCTGCATGGCCCATATGCAAGCACCGAAAAATGAGTGGGTAGGCTCTAATTAGGGCCATGAAGAATCTAGGCCCCAAAACACTGGAATAGTTCCACAATCCACCTATTTCACTATTCCTTTTACCTCCTATCAATTTTAACAACAATGTTAATTATTTTGGGGAGGGAATGTGGTCTTTCCAGCTCTCTTCTCCAAAGCAGAGTGATGCCACATTCCCAAAGGTACAGATATTTAATGTGTTGTGCTAACTGTCCCTCTGCTCTTTGCTGGAGGCAATGGGCTGAGGGTCTTGCAGGACTTCGGAGTCTCCAGGGCTCTTTAATCAAGTACAAGCATTTTATAAATCATATAGTATTTACGAAGTCCCACCTTTTTCAGTCAAACAGTAATTACACAAAGGAAACCCCAGAGGAAAAAAAATAGTTTATTATTGTCTTACAAACTTCTTTATGAAACTTTCAATATTTTTTCTTCTTGCTGAGCTTGAAATGCCTCAAAAAACAAACAAAAAAAAGTTGTGAGGCTATTTTAACATCTCTATTTCCCATTCAAGTAAGATGTGCAGAGACATATTAATATGGGAAACCAGCAAGAGAAAGCAGAAAACATAAAAAAAAAAATCAGTCAAATTCTTATGGAACCTTTAAGAGGAGTTTGGTGCCAATTCTGGATAAAATGGCTCCAGTCCAAAACATTATGTACAGAGCGCTCTGAATGAGGTTTTCATAAATCAGAATTTGGCTTGGGATTTATGTTTCACAGCTGCCTTGTACTACATGTAGCTTCTATCATAGGCCAAAACAAGAACCCAGGCTCTGAACAACCCCTGCAAGGTAGCAGGGGATGCAAGGTCATTTCATAGCTCTAACCAGTCTCTCTGAAGAGATGTATACCAAGAGGGGAAGGTCCATAATCCTAGCTGATTAACCCATTCCCTTAATAATAATGAAATAGTGAAAAGAGAAATGAAACCTTTCTTTGAGAAGAAAGCTTTTGTTTATGATATTCAGTCACTAATGACAGTGTCTGGAGAACAATCTAGAGAATTTCTGCAGCCACCGATTTTGTATGGCCTTCCTACTAAGAATGGAAATAAGGGAGAAGAAGCTTGTCTGTGAAGACATTATGTCTGCATATGTTTTACTTTTTCTGTCTTAGTTTTAAAAGCTTAGGGAGGTGCAGAGCGGTAGAAAAGATATTATATGATATTTGGGTTGTATTTACAGCTAGCCACAAATCCGCACAAGTACAATTCTGCCAGAGATAGCAATAGTGGAGCCTGATGTAGATGAGGCAGAGCCCACGGCTAACATTTATGGGAATAATTTCCCCTTTAGAAAATGAAATTAGCAACACGAGGCCCAGAATGAGAGAGGCACATACAAACCCACAATGTTAGTGGCAAGGAAAGCCCCTTTCGTTCATTTGCGGTTCTGAAAATTTGATGAGGTAGTTTAGGAGAACAGCTATATGACGCAAGACTGGAGCTTGCAAAGTTAAGATGGATGGAAGCACTCTTGGGAGATGGCGAAAGAGCAAGAGAACTAGGAAAGACTCATTCCTCAGGAACGTCCTGCTACTCTATGTTGTGGCTTACAGTTTGGTCAGGGAGCTGGGGAGAAGGGCTATTTCACATTAACTGGACCTGCAAGAAGCTTCTCTTTCTAAGCACCTTATCACATGAAACTCGACTATTGTAGGGTATTGTTGCAAATTTTAAATAAGCCCATACCGGCTGAAAGATTCACAGAGCTTGTAGTTCTGTGATTTTGGTGAGAAGTCACTGAGGTTTAGTCTCCACAACATGGAAGGCACAGGTGAGAAGGACAGGAAAGGAAGAAATCTGCTTTGCCTGTTTTGCTTTTCAGCTACCAACTGAGCCATGATTTTCTGGATCTTCTCTGTGCCATTGGGTTTTTGTGTGAGCTATTTGCTCTTCCTTGTTCTCCATCCTAAGTCCTACTGGGTGGAGAAAATCATCTGAGTGATGAAGAAAGGAAAAAAATAGTCAAAAGTCGAAAGACTTCCTTTGCACCCAGTAAATGAGGAATACCATAAACCCTCATGCCAATTAAAATATCAGGACATCAGGTAGAGCACCCACCACACCTGAGCTGGAGGGATATAATGTTATTAACAATATTTATGAAACCATTGAGTATATTCCTCTATTACTGATAGTTATTTTGATGGATATATTATTGATACAGTATTAATGGTTACTTTTTTTAAAGCAATTTGTTAGTCTGTTCAATTCAGGATAAATTTAAAAAAATTTGGTTACAAAAAATGCCAACATTAGGTGATAAGTAGACTGAACTCCTCTTGGACATATATCTGCTACCTTTAATCCACTCATATTATAGGCCAAGTTTGCTCCTGCATGTTTACATCTCTAATTGATTGTGGGAGCTATTAATCATAGGTGTGTGATAATGTTTAGACAGCACTTTGATTTAGGGAAGCTATTAGTAGCTTAAGAGTTTGTCTCTGCAATTAATTGCTCCTGGGCTTTTGCAATCTATGATCAAGTAATGGTGCAAACATCAAAGACTGAAAAAAACTCCCAGCAAAACAAGGCAAACAAAGTCCTATAAACTCCAGAGTTATGTCCTTCTATTCATAGAGACCCTATAATGTATTAATAATTGATTATTTCTGTCTTATATGTACAAGTTGTGGAACAATCCTCAG
This sequence comes from Tinamus guttatus, assembly GCF_000705375.1. The sequence goes on along the minus strand of NW_010583785.1, from coordinate 40,100 downwards.
TGGTCATTTCAGTTTCTGAGTGGTACTGCTGGCGCTTGTAAAAGATATAATCAGAAGGAGACAAGGTGACCAGAAGGACTCTGACTGCTCAAAGCTGATTACATCGCCTTCTGAATTACCCTTCAACAAGGACCAAAGAGTAACTTGACTAGCTACTTGGATTGATCCTATTGTGACTAGGATCTTGACAAGATCAGAATTACCCAGTCCTATTTAAAGTCACAGTAAATCTGGATTGCTGTTCTAATGAGAAGGCCTCGCTATAGCCAGGGAATGTCTCAGTCCTTAAGAGCAGGCATTAAGGTTGTCTGGGCTGAATCAGTTCTCAGACAGAAAGACAGGTGAAGAAAAATGACAAGAAAAAATTGTGAGTTTTTAGCATTACTGTTCATTTAGAATTTGTGTCTAGTAACAGGGTAGGGAGGTGGTTCTGATAGTAAATGAGGTGTAAAAGATAAGTCTTCTCTGGGTGCACTTGATCTTTTGAAGATCTTCTGACATTTGGAGAGGGAAAATATTAGATGCACTGAGCCAAGACAATTCTAGTTCAGGCAATCATATCTCACCTACCCAAAACTCTTCTGTTATTTAAAGTGACTTTTCAGACTGCAAGGCCTTCAGGACAGAAACTCACAGCAATATTAGCAATAAACTAAATATTAGCTTTCTCACCTCCTCTGCTTATTCCTATGAAGGTTGCTGTCATTACCAAACTATTACATTCCATCCTAGAAGCAGCTGCATCCCAGTCCAGGATGAAACAATTTGTTTTTGCGAGGTTCATTAGGATCAAATCCTAGCATGTAGTAAGTTGCTGTTGTTTATGCTATGAGAAACGATGCTGCACTTCTGAATACCTTCTTGGGGGACATTGCCACCAAGGCGACTGTACGTTCTTCCAGCACCAGATTAAGAGCAGGAGAGAAAATGGAACAAAACAGGGGGTTTCAGATTCTGATGTCTAGCTGCCAAGGGAGCCTGCCGAGCTCAATTCAAGGGCTAATCCATGACCATCACTCTACTTCAATAATTGCAGAACATTAACGAGTCTGTTTCCTTATTACAGAGCTCAAAATAAGAGCATTGGCATTCCGATTTAGCAGGGAACTTTTAAAGTCTTTGCCCAAGGATTGTAAGAGGAATGGATTTTTTTTTTAATTAACTTTGCATTCAAAACTTGTGTTAAACCATCTGTTCTCATGCAAGGGGGTAAGGGAGGGGGAAGTTAGCCACAGATTTTCATCAGCAAGCTGTTAAATTAGTCCCTTTACTTCACAGGGCTTGTTTTATTCAATCTGCCTTTATTAAGAACACAGGTTTGATTCTGCAAGGAACAAATTCTTCTGGTTCTTTAAGGAAAATGGTTTTAAGCAGGGTTTTATTAGGTTGCATTACTGGATAAGCGATACAACATGTTACCAGCGTGAATCATCTGATTTAGAGTGACAAGAAAGGAACTTAAAAAATACCCAGAGCCAAAACATTGGCAGGGCAGGGGCTAACAGGACCAGATTTGATCTGCTTTTGCAAAGTTTTTCTGTTGCAATTGGTAGTAACTGTCTAGGGCTTTTAGATATTTTGACTAAGTCTCCTTAATATCCCTAAATTAAGAAGCAGAGAAATTAGGGCCAGACTGTAAGTCTTCCAACCAGAATGAAAGTCACGGGGAAGTCAGCAGGACTGCTGAAGGAGTGAAGTATGATCTGGGAGGGGGTCTAAAACTATTTTATCTATTTTATCCTGAGAGGAAAAAGGCGTACATAGGTGACCTCGCCATCGCAGCCAGCCGGGATTGTCCCTTACAGCACAGTCATTTTCTTTCACAGCTGTCATAACATCAGGGAACAACTTGTGCTTATCTGGAAGTAAACATGGGCATTTAAAATAGCTCTGCCTTTAAAATGATGCAGATTTAAGCCAGATTAGGTGAATATAACACACCTGACAGATGGGATTGAAAATCCACGGCCTGTTCTCTGCGTTCAGATTCTTTCTGTCTGCAAGAATCAAGTGTACTGGCATGTATTTGTATAACTACATATACTAGTAGGTATAGAGAATGCTCATAGAAGCAGTAATTTTATTTCTTAACCAAAGGGGAGGTATAGGAGAAACCTATTCCTAAAACATATTTTCTGCTATATGAGGACAAAGTGTCTCCTATTTCTGCCAGCTGAAAGCATCTCTTGCACTGAAGACAGAGTGTGAAAACGTGTGGCTAGTTCAAAGATAGCTCAGGGAGCTCAAAGAGAAAAAATAATATTTTAAGGAAAATCTCATAACTAAATACAGCAGTTTTTCATGCCAAATTTGACAGGTATCAATCTAAAAAAGTGCCCCTCACAAACACGACAGCAAACATCTCCATAATATCTTATCAGTATTAGAGATTAGTCTAGAATTTGGCCCTTGCCTATATCGAAGTCCTGAGAATGACATAAATTTTTATCCCTGAAGCAAACTCCTAGAGGAAGAAAGCATTGAAAAAAAAGATGAAAACTGCTGAATTTTCAAATTTCCAAGGCAATTGGAATTTCTAAGATGCAGCAAGCCTCTCTATTGAGTTTTCAAGATATGCTCTAAACTATGTTGAAATTCCTTCCCGCATCCCAATAAGGCCTACATAGCTTCATTCTTCTGGCTGAACTGAGCTGTCAAACCAAGGTAAAAAAACCAAACCAAACCAAACAAACAAAAAGCCTCTAGAAGTCAATTTATAGTCTTAGTCCCACCCCCCTCAGAGAATTTAGCCCAATCAGTTTCCTCTACCTGCCCCAAATTAGTCTTACAGTCAAAAACCAGCCTGACAGACTGCTCTAGCAAAAGCACATTTTCCTTCATTTAACAGCAATGTAAAGAATGAAAGGAGAAACGAGTTTTGCAGCAAGGCCATCCCTTTGGGATGCAATAAAGAGCATTCATACTAATAATGAGTATCACTTGCTTAACCTCTCACTACCCATTCACACTTTGAGGCTTAGGTTTTATTTACGAAACCAGATCATGGGCAGTCTATGGACTGAGAACTCACTGAAATTATGCAGGGTTTTGTCTGACTCAGTATCCTCTTCTAGGTGTTTGGAGAACTCACCAAGTACATTGCTTCACTTACATCAAATGTGGCACTTTTTAACCTGTACATTTGGGACTCCTGGAGAAAAACTAACATTTTTGGTAGTGACTTTTATAATCAAAGTAGTTTTCCCTGTAGCAGACCCTATGCAGGAGATTCAGCATGAGATTTTAATATGTTAATGTTTTCAAGTGTGTTTAGATCAAAGAGGTAGATGAACCAAGCAAGGGGTCAGGCTGCAGAACAGAAAATATACATTAATAAAGAAAGTAGACATTTTAACTCATTTTTTCAGAATATTCACAACTCCTAGCCATGCTATGCAGGAGATGCTATGCATATACTCTTGGCTCTACACATAAAATTAATTTTTCTCTATGTAGTGAATGACTGCTGCCTCAGTTTCATGACTAAACAACTAGATTTCCTTTTTGGTGGGTGCTTAGTCATTTGGGATGCTTAACTCTTCTGCATCTATTCCCTTGGAGGAAAGAGAAGAATTACTTCATTGCATGCTGCTGTCCGTCTATGCCAGCAGGCCAGGAGCGGCTTGGGAATGACTGTCCTGTTCTGGAGACTATTATTAAAGGAATGATGAGTGCCAGTTCTGAGGAGACCTGGACATTTCACCGCACTGGGGAATGAATCTTCACCAATTTTAATATGAATGTGTTTGTCATTTCAGCACAGAGAAAAATTCTGAGTTCAGCAGAAATTCTGAGCAGCTTAAGGTTTGACTAGTCTGTAATGGCAGTTTGTCTGCAAATAATATTTTGATTGCTATAGGATTTCTGGGAATTCAGTGAGGTAGGGGTCCTGTGTAACACTACAAATCTATTCAAAATGCTCTTCCATTACCTCCGTATTCAATGCAATCTCCTTTCTACTATACATAAAAAGCTAGACTTTGAAACCCTTATTTTTCTGAACATCTATTTACATGGAATTTGAACCTTGCTACAAATAAACCATAGAAATGACATTAATAAACACCGGAAAGCAGTAATGATGTGTTACTGCCATAGGAGGGCCAGTTAAACAAGTTAAAGGTTGACACAGTTTTCCAGATGCGAT
>NW_010583785.1:13163-29865 GCF_000705375.1 Tinamus guttatus | reverse complement strand
ATACGGTCTGTTTAATGGTGACCGCACACAAATGCACGTCTTGTACACAATCAAGTAGTTGTTCTGCTTAAACGGGGCAAAGACAGAGACGCTTCAAATTAAAGGTCATCCCTAGTTGCTCATTTTTCCCCTCTGTTCTGCATTCCCCGTGGCCCGTGATTGTCTCAAGGCTTTCTGTGAATTGTGCTGGCCCTGTGCTCTCACCAGCGCTCTGGCTATGCTTCGTTGATGAGCAAAGAGGTTCTCATGTACACACTTTGCACTGTCAATTAGTAAAGTAATTGAGTACTCTTTGGGATGAAAGGTATAATACACGCATGAGATTATTCACCATTTTCATTACATACCATATCCGGAAAGCTGCAGGACTGCAACGCATCTAGACACTTCATGGTGAGGTAACTCTGAATGACCTGCTTTTCCTCATTTACATCTGACTCAGTATCATTTGAATACTGCGCTTTATGTGTGATATTGCCTTATTGCTTTTACAACACCCAGAAGAAGACTAGAAGAGCCAGCAGGTCTCTGCCCTCAAGAGTTTGTTTTATCTGGAAGAAAATGAGTGGAAGGTAATACACAGGGAGGAGATGGGTGGAGAGCTTGAGATGGTTGGACTGCAGTATAATCATTATTATTAAAGTCCTTATGGATATGATGGGAGAAATTAGTCTTAGGTAAGGATTTGAATGGAATGAGAATAGCTGCTTAGCATGCCTGGACTGGAGGCTGTTTAAGCAGAGAAGGGTGGTGTAAGGAAAAGATTGGACACACACACACATACAAATACATATAAATATGTAAATATGTATGTATGTATATACATACATACATATATATTGTTTATACACACACACACACACACACACACACACAGAGCTATGTTTTATATATAAAGTTTATATATAAGATATAATCACCCAGCGGTCTGTAAAGAGAGAACTAACATGGATGCCACAGCTTCTTTTGGGAAAGATCATATCAAATCTCCTCTTCTTAAGGCTACTTTTAAATTTTCAGGCTCAGTTTCAGAGGAACTTGACCTACTGAATGAAAGTGGCAGTTTCTAAACGTCACACACTTGAAAACTTGCCCCTCCAACTCTTGTTCTTCAGGAGATGTGGACACTGCCTGTGCAGTGGGAAACAGTGGCTTGTTTTGCTGTCTGGCTTTAGGTATTTGGAATTCTCATCATGTTTGAACAGTGTCAGTTAAAAATCCCGAACTACTGAACTACTTGTATCCTCTGACGCAACCGTGCACAACACCCAACACTAAAGCTCTCTCTTGTGGTCATGATATGCAAATACATGCATCTTGTTAGAGACGAATGTGGTTCATAAGGTACTTTGGCAAAATACACAGAGTTGAGAAATCATGTCTTAATTTTGCATTGAACTAAGCTGACTGTTTTTACTCCTACTTCTAAACCAAGGACATTCATTATGGAAATTGCTGGCATCTGTTACTCTCCTAAGACAAAGTCTGTTACTTGGGAAACTCCCTCCTTTTAAATGAGAGGTTATATTTTTCACATCTATTACAGAACTATTTTAAAGAGACAATTCAGGTCTTTCCACGGGGCTCAAATATGCAGCTTCCACTCACAGGAGCAATCTTGCCCCGGCTTCTCAGCCTCTAGCTGGAATTGTGTTTTTGTTCGCACTCCGCTCCTGCCAACACGTCGGCTGGGAGAGCCTGGGAACGAGAGGAAGCAATGAATATGGAAAACAACTGGACACCCTTTTGTTTTGCAGAAGCAGAACCTGTTGCACATGGATGAAAGCTGGTTTGTAAGACGTTTTTCTTACCATGAGCAGTGTCTCTGCTGATTAAGAAATGGTCTGATCAGATAGCAGAAGTCACAGCAAGCTGCCGTGTCATCTCCTGATGCTGTAGATGTTTTGTGCAGCCAGGAATCCCAGCTCATCTGAATCACTTTGTTCTGGCATCAAGCTGGGTTTGAGCTTGGTCTTTCTTTGGCCAGAGGGGAATTACAAACGGAATATTACTAACAAATCTGGATTAGTTTACAGATGCTTCCCAAATGCCTTGAGGTGTTCAGAGAGCCTCCAAGGGCCTTGCAGCATCTGCCTCCCCACTGCTCAGCAATGTCAGAGGTGAAAGTATCAAGCTACCATTTGGCCTAATCTGTGTCTGCTTTATCTGTGAGTATGGGAAGGCACAGTGGTAAAGCCTGTTTGCTCGTCCAGGGCAGCAAATGTGCTGCCCAGAAATGCCCGCTTTGAGCAAGACATTGCTGTATTCATTGCTCCTTGCAACGATAACAAAAAACTGAAGAAGCTGGGTGGGGAAATCACCCAAATGGACCAAACCACAAACTAGATGGAAGCATCTCATTCCAGTAATATGGAAATCAGGTGGTCCTAGACAGGGAATAAGAGATCTCTCTGGCGGTGAGCAGGGGGCTGCTCTGACACCAGTGCATGTGGAAAACGCAACGGGGGCAAAACAAAGATGTAGACAAGAAGCTGCATCTCGGGTGAGTAGGAGAAAGCAGAAGAGGAGCTAGAAATAGAAGGTGGAAATGGCAGGAAGAGCAGCAGGAGGCCTGGTGGACTGAACCAGGGTGAGGACTGGGAACTAGAGCTAGACAGGGGAGAGCAGTGTTGGGTGAGAAGCAACCTGGGCTGGTTTCAGGACCAGAAGAAGGGCAGATAGGAGGCAGTGGCTGCAGCACATTGTGAGCATCTGGACCTACACAACGGGATGGCTGCACTGTGTGGCCATGGGGACACCGTTCACAGTGAACTCTTCTTGGGTCAGGACTTCAAAACCCACTGGCCAAGCATCTCCATCTCTCTCTCAATGCAGGTTCATCAACCAGGTAACAACTGTCCCCTGCGTCGTGACCCCAGTGGCACAAGGGACTGGTAAAAATAGCTGTCCACCCTAAGAGGCCCATAGACCCACACTAGGAAATCTCAGGGATAACATTTTGATCTTACTTTTCTGTTTCACGGAAGAAAACTTCCACCTCTACCATGTGCTCATACACAAGCCTGATTTTTTTTTCTTTCTGAATCTAATGTAACAGAGTTCATGAAATGACATTAATATTACAATCACAGCTACTCTAAAATGGAAAGCAATTTTGTGGGAAGCATTGAAAGCCTAGCCCTCTTTGCATTCTTTAGAGTTCAGGAAAAAAAATCAGTATTTCAAATAGTCTTCTGAAACATTCCTGAGATTCAAAATGCTATGGACTTACCACTTTCTCTTCTTTTGCCTTTTTCTTGTTATTCCACATCATAAAATGTGGAATCACAAAATGAATAAGGAGTTCAGTTCTGTTTCATGTTTGGTGAATTTTCTAAATCTGGCCCATTTTGGAAAGTTACAGTGTCCAAATAAATAAGAAGTAAGTTTAACAAAACAAAAGATGATTTTTTTCTCCTAACTTTGGTAATTCAAAAACTTTTGAAGGTTAGCTTTTGAGAAAAAGAAAAAAGAAAATCTCGGGATATTTTGACTATTTTCAAAAAGATCATTTTGAATAGAAATACAAAGGTTTCAAGTTAAAAATTTCAAACAGCTCTAATTATGTAAGGAACAGAAGGGTCACTTACATGCTAATGAAGCTGATCTTTTAATGCCAATCCAGCACTTACCTGAATCAAGATGTCAGGAACAGGCTGCAGTCTGCCTTCCTGTGCAGCTGGTTATTAAAAATCATTTGATTTTGAAGAGGCTTTTATTTTCCTCATTGTTTTAAAACAAATAATAAATTTTCCTAGACAATTACAAAATGACAGTTCTGAAAGCCTGGAAGAAGAGATCAGTTGAATGAATACCTGCGATTGTTTTGAATCACTCTTGCTTTGCTAGAGAAGAACTGTTTAAAAGATCTCAAAGGGTTTCATCCTCTGATTCATGGACTGCTTTTAAGGGCATCTAAAAGCTAAATTGGGTTGAAGAGTGCTGAGTGCTAGACAGGCAACACCCGGGCTCTGCCACAACTAGATCCTTTGTTTTAGGTCGATCGGAAATGCGGCATAGATGATTGGGAATGACTTAACACACAGAAGCATCATAGTGGGGTTAAGAAAACAGAGCTAACTGACATGCAAAAAGAAAGCTGGGAACACTGCTGCCAACTTCTTTTAAAAATTAAGGCAGAATTAAAGACTTATTTGATTAAGTTCCTTCTTTACAGGTTAATTCACCAAAATTTGCTGTTAAGAAAGAAAATGTGTAAAAAACATGATCATCTTCCATTATTGTGACAGTTTTTTCCCCCAGAGCTGCAAATTAAAAATCCTCAAAGGAAAACTCTTCAAGAAAGTGTGACACTTAGCACCAGCGATTCCCTTCAAAGCCCATTGACGCAAGTGGACAGCCCTATTCATTAGCTCTAGAGCTATTATCCTCTGTCAACCTCGAGCCAAGTTCTGTGATTTAGAGGAGTGATTTTCAGGAGGCAAGAAAAAAATGGGCTTTGAACTTCTGAAACTCTGAAGCTTGTGAGCTGGTGAGGTCCACGCTGCTCCATCTTGCTGCTGCGCTCACGTAGGCACTGCTTGGAGCATGCGACCAGCAGGCGCAGAGCAGCATACCATTATTTACCTACCTTTGCATTGACCTGCCATTATGGGATAAATGTGTTTTTGTCCTGATCAGTGGCAGGCAAAGTCAAAACAGAGATATACTTTTCCTGCAGTCATATTTCTTGTGACAAATATATACGCCTACCACCAAAAATAAAGCAAAAACAAAGGAAAAGCAAAACCAGTAATAGAAACAATTCATTATAATAAAACCAATTATTTTCTGTTTGGAAACATCCATTCATGCCTGTTTAAAGCATTTTTAGTTTGCAGTGGAAGAAAATCTGAATCACAAAGATCTTATTTTCACAGGAACTAACTGATTCATTTATTAAGGTCTGATTTTTTTTTTTTCCCCAAGACCTGGCTATACATTTTTTCTTATGCTATTTTAACTTACAGCCAAATGAAATGACTAAAAATGTCAGAATTAACATCAGAGCTTACAAAAGAGAGTATTGTACGTATCATTAATGTATATATTTAGCCAGATGTGTTTGGACTTTTCTTTGCAGTGCTAGAGCACACGGCAAAAAACTGAGGGCTGTTGCTGAGTTGTCATGCTTGCTCTGAGAAATGTGTCGTTCATATTGAAAAGCTAGAGATTGTGTTTTGCCAGAAATAAAAGAATTTTCAAGAAAACGGGGTCTAAAGTTGAGGACAGGTGATTTAAATTTACGAGTACTGTCCTCATAATTGTTGACTTTTAAAAGTATGAGAGGAATGAGAAGGAAAACATTCCCTTGGTTTCATTCCTTTGTGTCATTCTTCGTCATAATGTAATTTAAGCAGTGCATTTTATATTGTTGCTTTGCAGGTTGCCTGTTTTTAAAGTTACACAGTCACATAAAATCCAACAATGCTTTACCTCAGCAATGAATAACACTTCCAACTACTAAAACTGATTGTTAAAACGTCGTGTTAGTTCATTCCATAAATCACCAGTGAAATCCTGACCTTACTGAAATCAATGGAGGTTGGCCAGCGACTCTCATGGGGCCAGAATTTAGCCTCAAGACTTGATAAATATCCAGATTGAACAATATCTCCAATTGCTTTCTTAGGTTGGGCAAATGCATTCCTCCCTCCCATTCCTTTTCTGCCTTCATAGTCCCTCACATCTTCAATAGGGCACTTGGGCCGCTGGGCCGTCAGTCTGACAAACTGCCAAGAGGCAGCCTGATATATAACCACTGGTAGGGCGCTTCATCCTGCAAACACTTCAGCACATAAAGCGCTTTATCATATAGGTGATTCCACTGGAGCCGTAGGCCAGCTTTGTCATAGCTGACATAGCTGTGGCTGAAGCTATTACCCATTTTACACCGAAGTGTCAGAGGCAGAAACAAAGCACAAAATATTTTCCCTTTTCATTCACTAAGGGAGTGAGTAATAAGCTCAGTACTTATTTATGGTGCCTTAGACAATGACGGGAAAATACTTGGCTCTTTGTCTTTGCCCGGATCACTCTAATTGCCTCCTGGAAAGTCCACTTCATCAAAGGAAAATACATTTGAAAAAAAAAAAAAAAGACTGGGAAGTTCATCACTTACAGGTTGAAAATGCAGCGTTTGTTCCTCTAATCGCACTTTCCAGGACTGATGTGTTCACTATGGTATGTTTACTCATGCTGCATTTAATTTAGATTTAAATAGCACTCATTTATCTATTTAAGGCCTTTATTTAAGAATTAGAAACGAGCCTAGGAAAAATCCTCAGATCTCATCATCCTTTAACTCTGGGAAGGTGTGAGCCTGGTTTGGTGGTTTGTACTCTTCTCTGTTGAAAACAAACTTTAAGAGAGGGAGCAGGGAAAAGAGATACTTGCACGTCAGGGCATCAGGACATTTGCTTTGGGCCTTCCTTTACCATCATCATCCTGGACAATTCAGAGCAAGGCAATTAGTCTGTTTGCTGCCATTTAAATAAATGTGGTGCATGAGCAGCCTGAGACTTGCCCGGTAAGCAGGGGTGCAGCATTACAGCAAGTCCCCCTGGTACTCGGGACAGAGGCGACCGCTTTGAAACACTTTTTGACACAAGTCTGTGGGCTTATTTCATTGCCATCCCAAAGCCTGGAATCAAACGCAGAGTATATCGGATGTCTCCAGCAGCAACTAAACTCATGCACTCTTGTAAATCTCCCTCGTAATCCCCCTGCTGCTGACACTTTATTAGCCCGGCATTCCGGGCTCTGCTTTACTAAGGCACCTCTAAGTGATTGCAGATGGGATCTCTGTGCACGGGTTCAGATGTGCTACCAAATAGCTGTCTTCATATTTTCCATGCTTTGCCTCATTTGTCAGCTTGGTTTTAACCCTGTTGTGTTCAGGATGTTGCTCGCCTCGACTCAGGAGCTGAATGTAGCCAGGACAGCCCTGGGAAAGGCCAAATATGCTCACAGCTGCCAGGCTACTTCTTTCTGCTGCACCAGGGCAACTTCTTTAGCTTAAAAACCCGCTGCATTGAATCTCCATGAAGAAATGCTTAGCAGGGTCAGGAAGCATGTCAGTCTTCAAGTGGGCGTCAGTACTGGGAAACACAGTATTGCACAGAGACACCCAAAGCCGTAGAGATATGAGAAGATACTACACCATGTAGATCTACTATCTCAAATGTAGCATAGTTGAACTCTCAGCAGGACTCATCAGCACAGAGGAAGAGACGTTGGTTAAGCTAGAGGAAGTTTCTGGATTAAAAGTACCTATTAATGCCATGTTAGCAAAAGTACATTGAATCCAGACCTAATCTGGCTTGTAACATCCAGCTTGCTCAGCTCAGGGTTGGTGCTGGCAGAGTGAGTTTGCCGGCATCCCCTCCTGCTAAGATATCTAGTGAGGAGATTGCACGTGCAACGTTTCTTTTCCCATCAAGGCTTGACTCAAGCATCCTCTAGTCATCTATGTTCAAGGATCCTGAAAAAAAACAACTTTTCCATCACTATGCCTTTTAGCAACAAACATCCTGTGGTAGGGACACTCCTGTTGAATGCAGGCTGAAAGTCTGAACTGCCTGTTCAATCTTTACATTTTATGCTGCAAATCTCATATAGTGTCCACAAGCATTGATAGTGGTGGACTAGATGTACTCTCCTATACATCTCCATATCTTTCCTAATGATTCGGAATTTGCATGAAGTGCCAACTTGGCTCTTCTGTTTAAGTTAACACCAAAGAAAGATCTGCACTGCTTGCTTGTTCAAATTGTAACTGTGACATGGGATGTGTTTTATCCATGCATTTGGTTCCATGGCCTTACTCCTAGAACGCAATGTGAATCCCATACATTATTTGCAAGAACCTCAGAATGAACAACTACTTGCGAGTAATGGCTTTTGGATTTCAGGTTGGATAGGCAATGGGAGATATGGGAAGCAGTGTTAGAAATTTCCTGAAAATGAGAATTCGTTGCAGGCAATATCCAGTGAATCTGCTGCCCCACCAGTTGTGAGGTACACTTGAATATTCCGTACATAAATTGATTTAAAAGGGACTTTCTTGTTTAAACTAAGGCCTAGCACATGCATATTTTAAAATATTAATTTAGTTAATCACTTTGCATGAGAAATATTTGCCACAAGCATTAAGAAATCTAAGAAAGGCTCATAATTGTCTGGTCAAATGCATACCAGTGTTTTTATAACAGTTTTTTGGTAGAAGCTCAGATTTCTTGGGTTAAATTGAGTGTAATGAAGACAGCAAGTCTGTGACAAAAAAAATTGTGTTAACCTGTGTTTCCAGATGGGACACAGCAGGGGAAGGCTTGCTCATCTTGACTGCTGGTTCTGCTCTATTAACCCATATCGTCCAGAGAAACTACTAGGTACCTATCAGACAAGTTATTTTTATTCCCATTATTCCCATGTTATAGGAATTTCACTTACGATTCATACATATTCCGACCTTCCAAACAAAGTCTACTACCCGTCTTTACCCCGTAAACTAGATTGCACAAATAACCTGATGAAAAGCATCATAATTTATATCCTGAAGAACATATGTCTTCCATATTGGGACTTTAGCAAGTACCAGATTTTGGCTAAAAGATTTGGCCAAGTTAGGCATATGTGTTATTGTGGTTAATATGAATTTGTTCCTTACATATGGGTAGCAGTCTGATCTCACATCTTGCACTCAGCAGGACTTACTGTATTATCGTGGATGATTAAATACATATAAATTAAACATGCAGCCAACAGTGGGTCTTTTACTAGAAGAATATCGTTGTTTGTGCATTATTACAGCCACATTTTCAAAAGAAATCCTATCTAGACTGAAGAAGACATCTGATTTTTAAAGCAACTCAGAATCTTACATGCTGAGCTCCTCAAAATCTGGCCATAAGTACCATTCTACTATGCTGCTCCTCCGACCATAGCTCATAGTTATATACAGACCATGAAACATCCTGACATTTCTTACGATCCAATATTTTGCTTTCCATGAATACATATATCTTTAGACTAAAAGGGAAAAAAATAATCCCCAGTGTGCAAGAAATTAGGAAACTAGTGGTATTTTTTCTCTCTCCTATTCTGTTCTTATGCACTATGTTATTTTCACCTATAGTACCAAAGGTTTTATGAGTTTTATGTTAAGTGTCTGATGGGTGTGCTGAGATGTGTATTTCATTACTTCCAATGCCTGGGTTGTCCTACGCACTTTCTGGATCAAATAACTCTTACAGAGTTCTCTAAGACCAAAGGGCAGTGAATTCATGGAAAGATTAAAACTGCGTGGGCACCACTGCCTTATGTTGCTGGTTAACAGAACTGATCATCAGCATGTGGATGGTCCTTAGCTGTCATCAATCAGTAATGATTTTTCTCTAGCTGAAGAGATACAGACATTGTATATTTGGTGCAGAAAACTCTGGGATGTATTTTTTTTCTGTAATTAATGAAGTTCTAAGTTGTGGTATCTTTCATATTCCTTTATGTCGACCTTTTCCAGTAGGATGCAAAACCGCCCATAGAGACTTTGGACTTTGTCAATGGAGAATGTGCTTTTCAGCTTCCATATTAGCAAAAGCACCAGCTTGAAGAGGATTATGACAGAAAAAAAATAAATAGTTAACTTATTAAGCTTGATATATACTATACTGTTTAAAAATGTGCAGTTGGCTAATATGAGTAGCATTCATGCTAAGAGAACTCACAACTAACTATAGGTAGAGCAAAAATCTTTTCTAGTGAGAGCCGGCCTAAAAGTTCCTTTTTATACCCATGAAAAATAGCTGTGCAATGTCAGTAACATTAGTAGGCTAGAAGAAGAGTATTCGATTCACTAAACATTGATCAACTCTGCATGATTTGAGTGAAATGTTTGCTTGTGTATAATTATAGTCTTATATCCATGTAAAGCACATATGAATATGTGCAGTAAAGCAAAAAAGTAACATTATCTATTTTGCTCAGATATATTTGAGGCTCTTTGGGTGTATGGGGGGTGTCTGTATTTCACAAGATTGAGTTCTGGTCCTGCAACATATTACAAACAGGTTGCCAGCATAATGGATCTTAATAAATCTGTTTCCTTAAGGCTTTCCATAATTATTGTTGGATCTACTTCTCCTCTTATGTCAGCAGAAAATGAGACAAGAAGATTTAAGTCCTTCTATACCTGGGAAATAGATGTAAAATTGCTTTGCTGATTTATGCAAGTTTTAATCAGTGATTTCAGATCTGAGGAACACTCTCCAAAGTCTAACATCTGCCACATCAGCAGATCAGAATATTCTATGTTCAGAAGGAAGCAATTCAGGGTAGAAGTGCAGCAAAATTATTTTCCACTTTTTTGAGACCTTTTTCCTCCACATTTCCTGCTTTCCTTTCTTCCCTTGTGGCCTCTTCTGAAAGGCAATGGGTAATGCCTAACCTAAATGTTACTTTAGTCACACACCACTAGTCACCCAGAAACCATCGAATGTTATTAAACTGCAGTCATTTCTCCTTGGGTTCCATCAATTATCAAGACTAATGGTAGAAGGGTTCAGCCAAGGTTAGAGCACGTGCATGTCTCTGGACTATGGGGAGCTCTGTATCATTGCTATGAGCCAGCATATAAGGCACTGTGGATTTGATTGCTTTTGAGGCCATAAACTGAGAAACATGCATATTCCAGTGATTCCCAATTATCCCTGTAGAAACAGGGAAGGAAGGAGGAGAATCACCAACTAATGTCAGCAAAACACTTCTCAGCGCAGTTAACAGCATCTTCTCTAATCTGCAGTACATCAACAAGCTTGTCAGTAAATCTGTCCACTTCATCATTTTCTATTTGCTCATCATTTGGATTTCTGAAGTGTTTTTTTTTTCTTTAATTGAGAGTATTTCTCTTCCCATCAATGCCACAGTTCTTAAGTCTGTCACTGCTGTGGCTCCACTAGAAGAGCCCACATAGTCCTGAGTCCTAGGACTGAAGGTGGAGAGAAAAGATGAGGAGCTGGGAGGCCAAGGGCTGAAGGTCAACACAGCACAGAACATCCGTCCTTGTAGCACTACCTTGTCTAGTTTCACTCTTCTACCACCTCCTCATCCATTCTTCTACTGAAGTTATGGCTTTGGTTTTACATGTCAAACTCATTCCCATCCAGCCTTGAAAAAGAAAATTCTTCGATGATCTCAACTACACACCCCCAAAGTACTAATTTTGCTGCACGCAGTATAAATTTTACAGTTAGCGTAGGATTTGGCTGCAAATTGGAATTCATTTCCAGATTCTCAGAGAGAGAATTCAGCTTCAATCAGGGAAACACTTACCAGTAAATGAAGTCTGATCCTGTCAGGCAATATTAGGCCATACTCTTGCTTCTATCAGATGACTTAAAGTAACATGTGTGAGATGTATAGATGCAGAGAATGAAGGAAAAGAATTTCCAGTTTGAAGTTCTTGGGGGAACTGTCTATTATTAAAATGAGAAAGTGGAACATAATTAAAACAAAGGTTATGAAAAGTAACTTCACAATTTTCTTCCATTTGCCAATGAAAGCATTTAAATTACACATGACAGTCTAACATTTATTTAAAAGCCAGAATCCAAAATATCTCAATATGAAGATTTGTAGAAAATGTCTAATCTGATCCAGTCACTAAATTCAGATGTGAATCATGAATTCCACCAAATTTCCCACAACAGCTGTATGTTCAAATCTTTCCCAGATGGTATAAATTTGTTCATTTTTCAAAGTTATTAAAGGATACGCCCCTTCTAATAATTCTTAGTTCATGGTGAAACACAAAAGGTTGTGTATTTCAACATAACGCTATTTTGCATTCACAGTTTTGCACAAGAGAATGTTTTGTTATTTCCCCTGAGGCTGATCAATTCTAGCAGTAATAGAAATGGTCATAACTTAAAAGCCTTCTTAGAAAAATTGCCCAGGACTTCAAACCTTGAACAAAATAAAAATGCAAACTTAAAATAAGTTAAACTAACTAAAAAGCAATTTTAAAACTTTAGACAATCATCCTTGCCAAACCTAGTAAGCCAGTTAATCCTTTTTAATTTGGCAGCAGTGACTCTAACTGGATCAGAATAACAAGGGAAATACAGAAATGAGTTCAGTTACCACAGTGAGAAGGTCCATCATGACCCGGTTCCAGCTGCAATCAGCTGCAAGTTCAGCCAGCCCAGAATACTGCAGATCTTAAGCATGCAATAGCCACATTAGGTGATGATAGTTAGAGCCCTCTGGGTTTTCTGATATGACAGATGTCCCCCTTCTGTATACAAACACCCAACCAACCAGAAACATACTCTTTTCCACAACTGAGCGAAGAAATCAAAAATGTTTTTCAATTTGCAAAACACAGTGTGTTGCTGATTTTTATCTTTGTTTTGAACTTATTTTAGGCATTACTTTTAACTTTTTAAAAGTATTTCTTTTCGAAGAACTATTTGTCTAAGTCAACACAAATGTCTATGTCAATCACTAATTTCTTTAGTAAGCTAACTGTTCACCAAAACATTTTTTGAGATTTTTAAAACCACATAAACATCCTTTCTTTCATCCAATATCTGAGTTTGGAATTCTGTTTTCCTCCTGTGGAAGCAAATGTAACAATGAGTCCTCTTTATTAAAAATGCAATTTCTCATTGTTGACGATGGGAAACATCTCAAACTTTGATCTTGTCAGGCATATGATTCTGCCACCTCTTTTTCTCTTAGCCAGGTTTTTGAGGACATATGAAGTTAGCTATTATTATGAAATAATAGCTGCTTCATATCTCTTCACTATAGTTATTAATTTTGTTTATGAGATTTCTGCTAATTCTGTCTGTGATAACACTTGGCTCTTTTGCAAATTGTCACACAAATCGTATGCTATGTCCCAGAACATGGGGAACATAATTGATAATAACCTTAAAAAAAGCTTAGTTTAAGCACAGTGGTTTGCTCAAGTGCATCAGCACTAGTGGCAGAGACAGACTCAAGACCTCCAGGACAATATCCAACTCTTTTTATTCAAAAGCCTGTCCTGTCATTTCCTGTAACACTTCACCTCATTCACTAGAGAGCATCCACAACTGCAGCAAAAGAAACAGAGATCCTAAAGACAACTTTTGACTTTCAGCTCTGATGAAACTGTGTAACAATTCTCTCCTGTGCACCAGAAAAGCAGAGGTTTTGTGGCCTTAAAAATATGATGGATGTACACAGAGAGAACAGTCTAAGATTCTACTGCCAAAAGTAAAACTATTTTTTCCTAATTCTGACTGTTTGACTTTGCAGCCTTAATAACATTTTAATGTGTGGAGCAGAGAGAGTTGATTTTTATGTTGGCTATCTTCCTATACAAACTGAAAACTCAGGAAAATATCCCTCATATGGAGTCCTTATAGGGTGTATCTGAATGGGTTGGATACTCACCGGACCCAACCACTTCAGCTAACAGTATCATTGAGAGGATAACAGGATATTTTTCACCAGGACTAGTAGGAGATGAAACACTTCTAGATGTTATGCTAGATGATACAGTTCCTAGATGTTTGTTGAGAGCAGTGGTGTGAAGGGACCTGGAGCCCAAGCTCTTGGGGAAGGAGGACGATGGTACTTAGTGGGAATAGACTCTTCTCTCCGTTCCCTTAAACCTGTCCCCACAGTAGTTTAAACCACCAGATTATGTAGGTGTGTTTACCCAAATGATGGATGTTAATGGTCAATGAGTCACCTAATTGGCTTCATATGATTGCAGATATGTACGCCCTATTATGTCACAGCGATAGCAGTAATATACGCATGATGGTCTAATGACATAAGCAAGACAAGGCTGGTAGGTATAGGCAATGTTTTTTACTAAACCAGCTGGTACAGTTGGAAGAAACATTCAGATATACATAAATACAGCTTTGGTCTCTCCAGGAACTATTCCAATTGACTTGAGGTTGTTCAGAAATAATCTGCTTGATCAAGGCCAGATTGCTTAGCACCATATAAAATAGATTTCTGTCTCTGAAAGTCTGATTACTGGTTTATTCTGGTTAGAGCTTAGTCTATGACATAGAGTTTGTATTTTAACCAGAGGCCCAGCTCAGCAGCTACTCTGAGTCTTCTATTGGCAATGTCTATAATGCATGTCTTTGCACTCTGCGGTCTCCAGGACAGATAATGTGGGTTGGCTTGTCTCAATGCAAGATCAGGACTGTGCTGTGTGCTGTCCCTTAGTCATGCCAACATTTCTCTTCCATGGTTCAAGGTTTACTAAGGGAGAATCTACATGTGAAGTAGCCTGTATACAGTGTGGATGTCTGGAGGATTAAAACTCATGGAGAAACCAGGGGAGCATCAATGTTCCTAGTTCCCTGATCTGCTCTGATCCTTTGATGTGACACTTGGGGGAGACCCTGAGACCCATATGGCAAAGACACCTACTTAGTAGGACTGCCTAGAGTGAGTAAGGCAGGTGAGATGCATAACTCCCATCGCGGCCTCTGTCATATCCTGCTCAGCAGCCCTGCTCCTTTCTCCCAGCCTCACATCACACCCTTGTGTGGCAAGGCTTGTGGGGCACGTGCCCCGTGGCACCAGAATTGAGCTAAGGACACACATTAAAGACATTAAAGCATCTTAGAAAGGCAAGGTCCAGACCTGGGACCATCATCTGTCAGCCCTGCCTTTGGAGTCTGTTCTCTTTATATAAGAAGGTTTAGACAGAAGAATGGTTTCTAAGAGGCCTGTGCCCATTTAAGAGGTCCAATAGTGTGAGGCTGGAGCTGGTTTAGACTCACTTTGAACATATCTACAGGACTGGCTTCTAAACTGCTGCAGAAACCAGAGGGATACAGGACTCCCAGCAGAGATGAATGGATTTTTCTTTTCTTTTCTTTTCTTTTCTTTTTTTTTTGAGAGAGGATATTAATAATTCCAGAATTCAAGAAGCATCCTACATTGCAAATAGCTGCTTACAAAAATTATTGTGTTTTGTTCTGCTCTCAAACTGACAAACTGGAAGAGACTCACTTGTTTCCTAAATAAATAGCATTATGCCAAGGTAAACGTTGCAATCTTTTTTAAACAGATCTCTGAATGAAAACAGGTTAATGGAGCAAGGGGCCAAGTAAAATGAGAGAATAATCTGGGATTACTGAAACAAGCCCTGTAACTCTTAAACCCTGAGGAAAGAGAGAACTAACACACTTCATCTAAACCCTCTCATAAAGAGTTTGGTTAATTAGAGGCTTAAATTTATTGGAAACAATGAAAAATATGTCATAATTACCTTTACATATTTTTCTTTCTTTCACTGATAGAAAATGATCCAAGGAATTTGGTGTTCAGTAATCAGAGCGTGTTCTGCATTGTTGTTCCACCAATTTTGCCTTTCTGAGCACAAAAGTTTTAGGGGAACCCTATTAAACAGGTCTGTTCTTTTCCTTTTTAAATGTTATAGCAATTAGCAAGCATTTCATGGACCAATTCTGTCAAATAATGTAATCTGGTAAAGTGGTGCCCAAATCTGCAGGACTGCAAAGTATTTCCTTGTTCCATGTGAGAAGAGTTATTCGAATGAGAGATGTACTACAGGCTGGAGTAAAATCAACCCCAATTGAGAAGGGGGTTCCCTTCTCACTTACTTTTTAAAAACTCAAAGCAGAAACTAATATTGGTTAAAAATGTCTATTAGAAATCACCTGATACTCATTGCACTGTAGAAGGAAAACTCACAAGTGAACTAGTGACCATTCTTTCACACAAGGTGATGATGAAGGTAGACAAGTTAGCATGAGTAGATGAAGGCAGACATCAGAGGCCAGAGGCAGAACCAGGGCAGCCTAGCCATATGAAAAGTGGTCATATTTCAAAATAGGCTAGTCCAGCATAATTCTGTTTATGAAATGCAGGTGGAGCATAATTCAGAGTTTGTGGTTTGGGCTTTAAAACTTATTATGTTTTGATTCTGCACTCCTTGGAGACCAGCTGACTCCTTGTACTTAAGCATCAAGATGCTAAGATCAAATAGAAGGCTTAAGTTTACAGCACTAGTGTCCAGATAACTAAGCGTGGACATAGGACTGTTCTCCTCTCTGGAATCTATCATCATCCTTCAGCCTGCAGAAACTGAGTGATTTGGCTCTTGTGCTTCAATTTGAGTTCTGCTTCCTTCACCAGACTTTTTATGATGTTGTCTTGACTGAGAATGTGTGGTTTGCAAGATAGCATCTGCCTAGGAAAGAGCAACCAAAGCTTGGTTATGACAGTGAAACTTAAGAAACGCTGACAAGTTAATAAATGCTTTTTGAGAAATCCTATAGCATTGCAGATTTGTCCCTGGATGTGTCATTTCTTCCTGAGTATCTCTGAATGATCTTATGTAAACAGGCTGCACAATGTTCTTGATCATGTTCAATATTGAGACTATGAATTCCCTCCCTGATGTATAAATATCACACCATATAAAGATTTTTTGGAGCGGTTACCCCAAAATCATAGCACCATCACTGTCAGTGGATGAGAACAGGTGTGTTGGAAAACTAGGACCCTAAGGAGCTCTTAGGTTACTCCAGAGGCCAGGAGTAAGATCAGCTGGGCTGCTACAAGGTACAAGGACTAAGACAAAGGCTGCAGAAGATTTGCTTTCTTAACTTTATCTGCACACACTTTACTAATTTCTACTGTGAGCTTGAGGGAAGCG
>NW_010583785.1:0-13127 GCF_000705375.1 Tinamus guttatus | reverse complement strand
TTCCTGCAAAGACCGTCTCTGTTGTATGAATCCTAGAACAAATAGATTGCACTTTAAAATTTTAATAGGCTTTCAATAGAAAAATAACTCATAAATGTTCTTGTATGGGAGATGGTATGGCAAAGACAGAAAGGTAAAAAAATCCCAGTCTGCAGATGAAGCCTTAAATTCACACGAGGGTTAGACTCTTACCGACATTAGCCTTCTTAGCCTGGGGGTTTTGGCTGTTCATTTTAAGAGGAATGCTGGTAGCGGCAAATGTATCAAAGACTCTCATTGACTTCTAAAACCAGTGATTTAGTTCTTCAAACAGCAAGCATGATGCTTCAGAGATTTGCCACAAAGTAGAGATTTAGGTCAGATGTGGAAGAAGAGGAGTTCTGCCTGCAAGTTTGGGTTTCAGCCTAACTAAACGAGCTGGCCATGATGTTTGCTTTGGTTTGGTGCTTGACTTGTGCTGTACCGAATGACAAATACTGCTCTCGCATAGTTCAAGAGAATTAACAGTAAGATCAAATTCAAAACCTTACACAGTTTAGTCAAGACTCCTGTTGGGCTTCCCACTGTTGGGCTGAAATAACTACAGTATGATTCAGTAAAGTAAGTCTTTTTCATGTATTTCTGGGTTTGAGCCTTTAGCTCTAAATCACCTATATGCACTAGCAAAGCTAATCTAGAACAGTATAACAGGCTATAGACAGCACATTCGAAATATTTATCCTGGGCCTCTGTAGCTCTGATCTCCAGGGACAGAGAGAGGTGTTTGTTGGAGAAAGAAAAAAATCACATCTGGTTTGATGCTACAGTAAGAGAAAAGGCTACTTGCCACTAGAGGGTGTATCAGCTGCAAAATTGTTGTTGAAAGCATGGAGATTTTTTTTATAAGCCAATCTTTTTCTGCTGTTTTGAAATTATTTTAAGCAGCAAAATTATCTGATACATAGTTTTGTAGACAATTAAGTTCTCAGCATCATTCAGCCAACCTGAACCAGTCCATGGTGGGTGGCTTTGTCAACAGCAGATAATTTATTTAGTCTGCTCCAAGTTCACTTGCTTGTTGTTTAAGGTAGTGTTTGCAGAGCCTCAGGCAAAGCAAGATTATTTAAATACATAAGATACCACATTTGCAGAATGCATTTGTAGCATTGGAGACATGGTGTCTCAGCTCCTTTTGCTCCTTTGCTGTTAGAAACAGATGAGGAGAAGCAGCCAACAGATGAGGATGAAGAGGGACAGTGAGGAAGGCTAAGCTCAATCCAAAATGAAGAGGCCTGGGAATTTTGGCTGAGTTAGGGCACTGCCTATGTTTCTGCCTCTTTTATGCTAGAAAAGTCCTGCAGCAAAGTATCCCTTCCTAGATGCACCTCCAAGAGCACTGGCTTGCTGGGCTCCTTTTCTGCTTTGCTCACTTTCTCCTGTAAGCACAGCTACAAACATCAGCAAACAGGGTAAGAAAACTCAGCCTCCTAGTATGCAGGGACGCCCTGTCTTTCCAAGGAGAGATCTTAACACCTACCTTTTCCAATAAACTCATCACAATCCTTGCTGGCAATTCACTTTGCACCCAAACTTGGGTTTAGATCAGACCTTTTAGTGCACATTTAGGCCTCAGAAACTGTGTTTCTTGGAGGGCAGCATGTTTCTAGTTATAGGAGAAAAGGTTATTAGAGCATAGAGCATTGAAAGCAAACAGGAATGTTTGCATTTAAGAAGAAGGCTTATAAAGCAGTTTCTAGTTATATATGAGATGTGAGGTCTTCCAGTCCAATAGGTCTAATCTAGTTCTCCGTTAAGGAGCCATGTTAAATAATGCTGTTCATAAAACAATCAAAGCTCTGTCTACTTCACTATGCTGTGCTCCATCTAAAACACCCACAGACAGACTGCAAATTTAATGGGCAGAAGGGTGAAATAATTCTCTTTTGACCCCATTAATATTCCTGTGCTCCTGTCTCACAAAATGGATTCACCAAGGGCACTGTTAAGCTCCTCATCCATGTCAAAGAATAACAGGTGGTATTTAAATTGTAAATGCAATCAATCCTATATTGAAATCCTAATTCTTTTTCACTCCAAGCCATTGGAGTACTGTGCTCCTCTCTGGGATGTAGAGATGTTTTAAAAGGCTTGTAGCAGTTAGGGAAGAATTTGCCTGGTACTCTGACAGCTTTGCTCCCTGTGAACTGCAAGATGAGGAACATGCTGAAGTGGGAGGACAGTAAGGCTGCAATATGTCTTTCTGACTTACACTGCAAGTGCTGAGAAGCAGAAGGAGTTGTCTCTGGAACCCCCTATGTCTAAGTTAATGGTGGGTGTATTTTGTGACACACACATACACAATGTGTATGTTAATGCATTCTGTAAATGCTAGAGTCTTGCCCAGAGATCCGGACTGCCTTTGCCTCACCCTTGGATGAGACCAGCAGCTGAATTCTATTGGTTGAGTTGAACCATCTTGCACATCCAGGTGGAGGTTGCAATGACCAAAGCACAGTGACCTGACCTGGGAAGGCTAGTCATTCTTGCAGCCAAGGTGGCTACGAACACATTGATCTCCCAACCTGAGGTTGGGACCAACTTATGAGGAACACAAAGGAAAACTCAGGAAGTGTGCTAGCATCCTAGAGAGGAAGGGAACTCACAGGGCCACTCTGTGGGTATATCTTCCATCAGTGTTCTCCTTCTCAAAGAGTAGTTTCATGTCTGCAAGGCCTTTGCCTGCCTTAGTTATACAGCTATAAGCAGCATCTAAGTATCTGTCCCCAGACATGGTTAGCTTTTGTCAGGTAGTGTGCCTGTTCAAATTTGTGCCTCAGTTCAATTTGAGCGCTAAAAAAGACAGATTGAGGGGTAGTTATACTGTTCCCATGAATAGGTAGACCCACTAGCTCCTCTTTTGAAAGTATACCCTGTTAGAGATGAAATTCAGCAGTAGATGGCATCAGCAGGACTGTAAAATGGGCTCTGAACACCTCTGTAACGCTTCAAAAGTCCCCAAATATTTTGCAAAAGATGGAAACAGCTAAATAAAAGACAAGCACCTGTTGCTGGCAGAGTTAAATCATTTAGGGTGGAACATGGTGTGCCTTGCGACCAAGTACATCACCATTACACACACAAGAGCAGTGGATGTGATGATGATGATCATGTTACTCATGCCAGGGATGCTGCCCCAGGGAGAACTTCCCTATGGTGTGAGAGTCCTGGTATCGCAGGATCGAAGGCAACATCCATCCACTGATACATACGCAAGTCTTCCACATCCAAGTATGCATGCACATAGCATAAGTATTCCAAGGCAAACAAGGAATACTGAACACTAGCTGCCAGGAAACTACTGCTTGACTTGGGATGGACATCCCTACAGCAGCAGTTCTGCAGCACTCATAGCAGACTCAAGCACTTCCTCACTGCTGCATGGGGAGAATTTTCCTCTCTGCCTTTTCCAGAACATGCATTTGAATTAAATTTCTGTCTGAAAAGTTGCCCAGGGCTGGTACCGCAAAGCTTATTAGGTCTGTGTCTATGGTGGATACTTGACGTCAAGCCCATAGGCCCTAGCTCTTAAGCGTTATGTTCTGCAGAACTATGGAGTTTTCAAGAGTATACTGTAAAAAGGACTGGTTAATACAAACTATTGAAGAACTGGGACAGAGATAAGTACAATGGTTGAGGTCATTCATGTGTATGTTTGCTTTTTGGGGTGTTTTTTTTACTAAAAGAATACACTTGGATCCATGTCCTGCTGTATTTGAAGCAAAGAAGATAAAGCCTCATTAACCAGTTCTCGTTCCTTTTCTTTCCTAATGAAATGTGATTGTCAGGGAATTCAAGAGGTGCTAAAAAGAGATTGGGAGTGAGGAATATTTAAAAATTCACTCTCTAGTTTGGGATCAGCCTCACTAAGTCTTTTGTGATGGGTGCTAGCAGCAGCTTTCAAAGTCCTCAAATCAGTAAATTCCTAGGACTGCAGCAATAAGTGAAAATGCATTTATGATTTGCATTTAGATTTGCACTTCAGAATTACTAGTGGCTCCCATTCCATGAAGAGAACACGATGCAGTTTTTAGAAAGAGGTGCAGATGCTATTATAAGACTTTTTTAGTTGCAGAAGTTATGCTATCAAACAGCTCCCATTTGAACATATTTTTATTCGGAGACTATCTGCTGCCCCGTACAAGCAACGATAGCTCATTCTTTAAAGAGATTTTCTGTGCAGCTCTTTAACCTTATACCTCAAATTTGTTTTACAGTAATTTCTTTTAGCACAGCTGCCTGACCCTCATGTTCTGAAGGCTGCCAGCTAAATTCTGATGAGGTATTCAAAGGGATGGGCATTATATTTTGCATTGAAATAATCATGAACTCAGTCAGGTGATGAGCAGCTTTGCAGTGGAAGTGTTCCAGAGATAGTAGGAGGAATATTAGCATGCACGAGAAAAAGACTTGTTTCTCCAAAGAGAAAAGAGTAGGGGAAGACCTTGTTTTCTAGATCTCTGTAACAAAGGTGTTTTGAGAAAGAATTGCAAATGAACCACTCTTCCATGGAGGCAATTTGCATATCATTAGCCTTCTGGTTTTGTTAATTGTTTTCACCTAGAGGAGGTGGAAAAGTTCACTCTTTGTTTGGAACATGACAGTGCTTTCAGAGTGCAGCACATTTTATTAGTGATACTCTGCAATTTCTAAAATAAAACACAGCACCACACTGCAATAATGTCTGCATCATCTCTGTAAAGCTGTAACTTTACAAACATTCAAAAAGATTGAAGGATCAAAGATTCTTTATATCTTGGCATATTCTTGAACCTGATAAACTCCACATAATATGTCTTCTGTTGCACAGCTCTGAGTGACTGTAACAGAATATTGTTTTTTTCACAACTGAAAAAGGCATTAGCCAAAAAAAAGCTCACATTTTCAGGTGGACTTCCCAGTTAAAAGTATAAAGTAGTTGAATTAGTAAATTCTGGATAGAATTGGGTACTACAAGTGGAGAGAAAAAGATGTATTTTCTGCAGACTCTTAGCGAAAATTGAGCTTGTGCAACAAAAGCAAGAACCTTCTGCAATTCAGGAAGAGCTCTACTGCTTGCTGCCAGCAGCAGAAGACGACACAGACTTGAAACCACTTAGAGGAAAACTAGCAAGTGTGAACTGCATCACAGGGACATCAGAAGGGCTTGAAGGAGCCACAGTCACCTGGCAAAGGTAGGCCTGTTTTGTTTAGCAAAGGAGAAGAAGGAAACAGTTGATGATGAAATCTTTTCCAACCATAATGGCTCTATGGTCTATTCTATGACTATGACAGTGATGAGCCCCATATGGTGCTGGTGCAATTACCAAATTTATCATTGTTATTCACATGGCTCTGACTCTGCTGAGTCTGAGCTGGCTCTGAACAGCCATTCCAAGTGTCTTCTGGTTCAGGCTAATTTGTGTGGAGCCACTTTGTATGTGTCCATGCTCAGTTTGTGCCCTGGACGTCTTGGAATTTGCTATTTCTTAATCAGCATGGGCTTGAAACGTGAAAATTTGTTAGAGAGACCAAGCAAGAATAAGTAGGGAGGCTCAAAGACACCTATGATGCAGTCTGATGGATGCTGAAGAAACATGCAGGATTTTTGTTAGTGTGTGGAGAATGGATCTGCTGAATTATACCCCTTTCTTCCTACTTTGGTAATTCAGCCCACATAATCTGACCTACAGTTCAAATGAGTGGCTGGGAAGTACGGACAGTATAACCCTAATTGTTTTGTGATCACCTGATGTTTGGCAATAACTCAAGTAATGGTGGATAAATCTTTACTGATGATAACGCTAATTGGTAAAACATTTAAAGGAAGGAAGTCAGGCCTCATGCCAGCTAGCGTTTTTGCAGCTGCTAATATCTTTTTTTGTTGTTACTTGGAATTATTTCACATCTTCTCTGATTTCCATTTGCTCATCTACTTCCATTCACATGGAGATCAAAACTAATAAGAGATAACTGCCCTTTGGATATATCACATTTATCAGAAGAAGAAAATGACACCTGCATTCTCTTTATAGTTTGGGTATCAAATCTCTCTCCCATCCCTAGTCATCATAGGGAAAGGGCTTTTTCTTTTCCTTTATTTTTTTTTTTAATTTATTGCTTCAAGTGTTCACTGTGCCAAAAGGAAATATTTTACAGCTCTTCAAAGATCCATCTTCAAGGATTGTTTTGTTTTGTTTTGCTTTTACAAAGCAAACAGCATTAAAATCCATGAGATTTTGCCACTGACACTATTTCTATAGCTCTGAACTTTCAAATCTTTGCTTCTTTTACTGTCCAGCTAATAAGTTATTTGTTTCCATAGTCACAGAACTATGACTTCATTGCAATTCACAAGTACATTTTCTGGAGATTAGCTCACTGATATATTGCACTGGTCTGTGTATTAGCTGCTCCAATGAGCTTAGGTTTCATAACCTATTGGTCTGTTGGTGCCTCTAAAAATTTGCGACAGTCATATGATTAAATATGGAAAACATCTGTTCTAAGTAGTCCAACAAAAATCTGAACATCTGGAAAATATTGTTAAAGAAGTTAATTAAGTTTGTCAACTTACAAATTGTCCTAGCAGGAAGTATTTAGGAGTAGCAGATAATTGAGATTTCATTCCTCTGGCCCCTTGTCCTGGCTTTTTGTTTATTTTAGTATGGCTGGAAGTACTATTTTACTTAGCTTCCTCCAAATCCACCCTCTGGACACAAGCTGAGAGATAGTTATCGGGTGCTGTGTTGCATCAGGCTACCCTTATGGTAGGAGAAATGATTGCTGAAAGCAGATGTTCATACCTATGTCACATGTATTAACCATTTTGAAAAAAACTATATGTATTCAACTTCAAAATGCACCAGTGAGTGCATTCCTTTCAAGTATATCCCTGACACTGCAGGGATAATGGCACCTATGTCCACCAGGAACATCCAGCTTCTTGGTATCACCATTACCATGGACACTCCATCCTGTCATCTTGGATAATGGTTCCCACTGCAGCTGAGGCCTTTGACAGTTTGCAGACTGTCAACGCCTCAGTGTGTGATGTCTTTTGAATAGAAATTTTTCAGGAAGCTCCAGCCAATACTGAATTCAACAGAGGTACCTATGAGCATATCTAGAATATTTGCCTTGGTTTCTATAAGATATCTAATCTTGATCTTATCTTCAAAGTATTGCCTTGCTCTACAAATCTAAAAGACTATGTAAAACACTTTTTGCACACAGAAAAAAAAACCTTTTTTTTTTTTTGTTTTAGAGGCTTCCTTGTAAGCAGTAATAGATTGAACTCCCCCTGGTTGAGGGAGAACTCAAAGTTTTCTTTCTCAAGGAAGTCAAGGGTGGAACTACCAACCCTTGTACAGATCTCAGCACTTTCTGTTCCAGAGGCAAAAGATGGCTCTGACTTAATTTCTCAAACATTAACTCATAGAAAACAAGCATATTTTTAAAAGTCCAACTGAAACCTTAATGCCTCTCTAGGGAGAGAAGAGACGTAACACACATGTAATTGTATTGCTTAGTCCACGGCTGAAATATGACCAGATACAACTATGACCATCACAGCATTAAAATATACATGCATATTCATTCTAAAATTAGCCTGTTATTTTACCCCCATTTCCCATTTCCTATCACATTTTTGCATTTTTGGAAGGCAGTGAATTGCTCTTACTGCATCTTGTCTTGCTTAGGCCCTTAGTGAAAACAAGGCTTTTGTCACTGTGAGTAATACTCTTTAGATGCGAGGAAATTAAACATGAAGGGCTTTGCAGTGTTACTCACAAAAGAGAAGACATTAACTAATAGGCTTCTTTGAAAGCACCCTTTTTCAGCTAAACCTTTAATGACAAAGGGTTTCTTTGGGGTTTCTTATTGAATTATCCCCAGTACATCTCTGTGCCTTCTGGGTCTTAAGAAAAGAGACCAAACTTGACATAGTATCAAAGCAATTGCTCTGAGGCTGCCTATCCTTCCCACCAAAAAAATGAACAAATACAATAAAAAAGACATGAATAAATTAAGGTACAAATAATATAAGTGTCAAGTTAATAGCTGAAATACACAGTAGGAGAGAAGAAATAAATGTATTGGTCTCCAGCAACACATCCCTGGTGGCCAGATTTGACAGCAGCTAATTGAGCAGTAATTGTTGTAGTGTCTGTTGTCTTCTTGGCTTTCTACTGTAATTCTGATTATGAAGATTTTGGGATGCACTGATCATTTTTAGGCTCTTGGAAAGGATTTGAAATGGCACCTTTCCATATATTGAGAAACATGAGCACATTCTAAAAATCAATCATTCACTAATAATAGCTTCTGGTTAAACTGAAGCTCATCTCAAGAAGGAATATACCCAGAACATGCCTTTTGGTAGCTATTACCTGCCCATATCTTTTTTTTTTTTTTCCTCATTGCTACTCTGGAGTTCTGTTAATTTTGCTTCTTTATTAAAACTTTTGACCTAGTGAAGAGATTCGTAACTATTATATAGTCCAAAAACTGCTAACTTAAGCTGAAGACTGGCTTGGAGGCCTTGTATATAGTGTCTTGGAGACCTTGTATATAGAAACTTATGCATCTTTCCTTCAGTGATGGTATTGGAGTCTCTCCTTGTTTGCACAAATTCAGGAAAAAAAAAATACCTTTCAGCCTTTCATGTTTTTGTCAAAATGGGCTTAATATTAGCTAAGGGCTTCCCAGGTTTCTAGGAGCAGATGCACGCTCCTACAGCAGAGTCATATATAGCGTGACTGCATTAAGTTTGCTTCCATATGAAAGCAGTTTGGAAAGGAAAACCATGGATTTCAGTCCAGCCAATTCCCTGATTTCTGAGGGATTAGAGTTAGGATATTGTGTGGTTTACTGTAATGGTAGAGCTAGCTACTAAAAAGAGATTCTGACCTGCTATTTCTCATAGATTAAAGGTTTTGGAATGAGATTTATTGTTCATCTCTAGGCGTTAACAGGCATAATATTCTTTTTTTTTTCCCTATGACAGCTGGGACTCAGCAGTCCTCTGGTGCAGACTAATTCAGCCTTTTCTACCTTGAATACTTTACTAAGAAACTAATCATGAGTCCATTTGAAGTTATATATAAAAATAGCAGAAGAGTCTGAAGGAGAAAGGCCACATTTGGAGCCTGGTCTTAACTGGTCTTGCTTTTCTGTTCTGGCAGCATTTTAAGAATGCAATCCAGGATATTAAGTGCCATAATTGCACCTGTAGATCATGTCCAAGTGACCTAGTCTACATCTGCAAATAATGGCAGATTTGAAAAGAACAGGCAGTACCTAAAAATCATTTTCACTTCTTTGAAACAAGGAGTCTTCCAAGGCAAAACCCTTAAGTGCAAAAGTGAAACCTCAAGGGAAAACCCACATTCACTTTGTTTAAATTCAGATCCTATTCTCAAAAACTTGCATATATGCCAAAACATCTACTTGTGTCTTTCAAATATTATGTTTCTAAACAAACATACACCATATATTTGGTAACTCTAACTTCAGATTGGAAAACAATTGGAGACCTGTTCATATTTCTGAAACTTCTGCATGTGTACCTCAAATTCTATTTAATTAAGACCCATGACGCCAAGAAGGCCAATGGGATCCTGGCTTGCATCAGTAGTGTTGCCAGCAGGTCAAAGGAGGGGATCCTGCTCCTCTTCTCAGCTCTGGTGAGGCTGCACTTGGAGTATTGGGTGCAGTTCTGGGCTCCTCTGGGCAAGAGGGACGTGGAGCTTCTAGAGAGGGTCCAGAGTAGGGCCATGAAGATGACTAAGGGACTGGAGCATCTATCATATGAGGAAAGACTAAGTGAGCTGGGCCTGTTTAGCCTGGAGAAGAGAAGATTGAGAGATCTGATCAACATGTACAAATACTTGAGGGGTGAATGTAGGGAAGATGGGGCCAACCTGTTCTCCATGGTGACCAGTGACGGGACAAGAGGTAATGGGTGCAAGTTGAAACACAGGAACTTCCACCTCCATGTGAGGAACAACTTCTTTACTGTGAAGTTGGCAGAGCCCTGGAACAGGCTGCCCAGAGAGGTTGTGGAGTCTCCTTCTCTGGAGATCTTCTAAACCTGCCTGGATGCCACCCTGTGCCACGTGCTCCAGGTGTCCCTGCTCGAGCAGGGGGGTTGGACTAGATAATCTCTAGAGGTTCCTTTCAACCTTAACCATTCTGTGATTCTGTGATGAGGTCATACATTTTCCATGTACATTATTATGGCTTCTATGTGCCATACGTAACATACATTTTCTTTTTTTTTTTAGATTATTATTTGAAATGACTGTTTCTTTTGTTTCTTTTGTGACATGCGGATGTTACCTTCTTGCTAGAAGTGGGAGAAATTTGGCTTGTCTTTCTCTTGCTCTGTGACTTCTAAGTATTCAATCGATGTATTTTTCCATCTGTTTTCTTTTCTTTTTTTTCTTTTTTTTTTCCTCTCTCAAGAATATTTTGGATGAGGAAGAACATTTCTATAAAGATCTGTTCTTTCCCTGCAGCAAAATGGCTCGAAAACACTCCTGGCTGTAGATCTGACAGGGAGAGGTTTTGAACCATCAGCAACTTTTATATAGATGCTGTTTCTCTCTGTAGCAGGGAAATTCTTTATGCAATCAGGAATCAGGTGCCTAGTCAGTGCAGTAACTTATTCCCAGCTATGACAAACTTTCTCAAAGTCGATTGAGAACATACATGATCTGAAAGGAGACAAGTAAAATAATCACCGGTTTACAGTGTGAATGCAGGCCAAGATACTTAGCCTGTATTACAGACTGGAAGTAACAGCAATTGAGATCTGGCTTTTGATCTTCACCGCTGCCTGTGTTGTTACTTGCCCGTATCAGCTGGCACTGACACCAGTCAAAATGCAGCAAGCATGTGTGCCATGGCCAGCCAAGAGTTCCAAGCAAGTTTGAAACCTGTAGAGTCCCAGGAATCCACCAACCTCTAAAATAGGATACCTGGGCTGGCTTTTGCCGCCCTGTGTGCTGCATTTGTCCTTCTTTGAAGTTCCAGGAGAGCCGCTCTCAGCGCTCTCTCCACTGTTTGTGCCCATGTAGCTGAATCAGCAAAACCAGTTGCTTACCCAGCTTCTGACTAGACAGATGGTTTTATTCCCAGGTAACTGTTTGCAACCCCATTCACCTCCCTCCTTCCAGCCATTAGGAACTGGCACCTAAACTGTGTAAGTCGGGTTCAGTATTTGCTGAAATTCCTGGAAAATTTTTCATCCAACCAAGCTGGCTTCCATCCAGGACATGCTCTCCATTAGGAGAGCCGTACTGATCTGATCCCTGCTGGTGCTACGAGCCCTTCAAAGACAGTTTATTGGTTCCTGGAACACTAGTTTGAAGCCTTGGTATAGAAAAATGTTTTCTAAAGAAGTGATTCCCTTTCAAGACATGTTACATATCGTTGTAATAATGCATCTAAACTGGTATTCCTCTGCCAAGTAGCTCCATAGGAAGCTGGATGCTTTGAGCACTGAATACTACTGGTTCAGAAAGAGAGCAATATGTGTAACAGGGCTTGCTGAAGACTACTTCCAAAAAGATATTTGTTTTCCCATAGTATACTAGTTTGAAAAGTTCCTGTGTTCAACATCCAAAAAATCCCCTTTTTATGTCTCTTTTCCCTGCAGTCATCTGCCTCCAACTCTTCACTAAACTATAGGTATAGCTGTGACTTTACCAAGTTTGAATGCAGATGTCACAAGAACAAGCCAGTCAATTAGGAATTTTAATGTGACTTTTTTTTCCTCGTTGAGGATAAGTAAGTGTCAAATAGCAGGAACGGAAGTTTATACTCCACTGTCTGAAGAAAGAACTAAAAGGAATGTTTCTCTCTGCTCAGTCTCAAAATCACTATAAAATAAAAATGCAGACAGGAGCTAGAAATAAACATTTACGCACCTTAGCAGTCCTGCTGGACATCAGTCTACCATAAACACATACTACAGCTCTTTAAAAATATATTGTATATTATCAGGCAGCTGATGGTCTCATAGAGGCAGTATCTACCCATTTGATTTGTATTTCAATCCTATTGTTTTGCATGTGTTCAACTACAAAGAGAAGAAAAGGTTATTGTTATTCCTCTTCATCAACTGATCTCATGCAAGAGGAAAATTGCCAGTAATTATCATGGTAGCAATTATGCTGGCCCAAACACAGTAAGTGCAAGCGCATTCCTTGGTATTTATTACAGAAAGATCTCAAACCGCAGGCTGTTTAGAATGCACAGCATTTTAATTCATGAACTTTGATGAAACTTATTTTAATATAGTTTTGTTTTCTTTATTAAATGACAAGAAAAATTAATTACAATGGATCTGGTAATGCATTAATGCAGTCAGATTGATGAGTGTATTTCAGTACTAACTTTTCTTCTTTGGATAAAGACAGCACAGTTGCTCTACAGTTGTTTGCCTGAACAATTCCAGAACTGTAGTGTAAACTTTTACCAGCTTTTACACCTGATCATGAAACGACAAGAGGAAAAAAAAAGAAAAAAGGAACCCTCCTCTCTCTCAACTGAGCTTATTATAATTAACAGTGTTTTTTCTAAACTTGCTTCTGATGTGTATTGCCTAAACGTAACGTAACGTAACTAAACGTAACGAAGTTTTGAGATGAGAGATATCTGTTATTTTCTAAGGGTGACACTGTGGGACTTGTTCTCCTGCTGTGGAGCATCACTGTTCCCTGCCCATGCTGCGGTACAAGTCTGGTAATACCTGCCTTTCTGCTGCTTACAGTTCTTGCCTAACTGCAAGACTCATCCACTGCCACACATAGTTGGGGTGTTTGAAAACAAAATATTATTCATCAAATTATTTTTTTCCCTGAAATATTTCAGAAAAATGGGGATTTGGAAGTGCTGCCATGACATCTGAGAAGAGCTGTTATTTGAATACAACAAATCCACACTCTACTGCCCAATTGGAAGAAAACTATTGAGCACTGGGAGGCACTTCCTCTGATCGGAGCCCAGGGTTTAAAAAACAGCACCACAGTGGCATATTGCAACAGAGGTCCTTTCCTGGCTTTGTATATTTGGCAGAAAATGATGGTTGTTTTTTTTTTTTT
>NW_010583784.1:30318-54231 GCF_000705375.1 Tinamus guttatus | reverse complement strand
GATTTTTTTTTCCACAATGCCTTTGCTGTCAATAAAAAATACTTGTGATTTAAATGGGAATGGAGCTTAGTATGTTTTTTAAAAGAAATTAAAAGTACTCTGAAAAATACTGTAAATATTTTGTTAACATATATTTGGTGTGCTGTTCCTCACTGTTAGCGCATATAGTCCTTCATATTTGAGGATTTTTCACTGCTTTGAAAAGAGAAGCAGTCCAGGAGAAGAAATTAAGCCAGGATTTTGGCTGCTCAGCAGTCAATTTAATTAAGATGTAGCTGAACATAGATGATGGCTGTGAGGTAGATAGTGACCAGTATTTTTGAGCCTAGCTCCCGTTTAAAATCTTCCAAAGAAATGGGCTAATGTCCCATGTGGAAGAAACAAAATAGAGAAGCTTCTCATTATTTGGAGGTACATCTCATGGTTTGAGAATGTTGCCCTGTAATGCCTCTAGATCTTTTGGTAGATGATCCTCCTCCTGCAAACACCTCATTCGCAGCAGTGTAGGTCACTGTATCCCTTGCTGGTTTGATGCATTTCTTTCTGTTTCCTAGAGTGAAATCTGAAGCGATTGTTGCCCGACGAGAACCCAAAGAGGAGGTGGAGGATGTAAGCAGCTATCTCTGTACAGAATTGGTATATTACATTACTAAAATGCCTGCGGGGAAAGGGGGTTTATGTACTTATTCTGTATTACTCTGTGTATATGAGTCTTCAGGTGGAGACTGTTCTGCCTTTGTTAAGATGAAGCCAGAGCAGGTCAGCTGCAGATTATCTTATGTTTGGCAATAGCCAAATGATAGGAGATTACCCCTACCTATGTCTTTCAAACCATGGTTTGGCCAAAATAGATGTGTAATACCGCGAGGATACAATGTAAGAAGTGGTTTCTGCCAAATGGTGCTAGACCAGTAACCTGCCCAGCACCTTCCCTTTTTATGTGGTTTTCCCCACTTTTGAATTACAGATAGCCTAATGTGCAGTTGGGATTCGCATAGAGTCTTAGAATAGTCAGGCTTCTCAAAATTGTCTTGTAGTGACTATGAACCTCTAAGTTGTGAGAATATCATGCAGTAACTGGGGTTATAGCAGGGTGAGCTTAGTCTGCTGGATTTAGATAGAAAGGAAAATGTGCAAGTTGTTTTTGTGAGCTGCAGAAGAGAACTGGATCATCTTGAGTTGAGCTGACCGACTATCTGTAAAAGATGAAAAGGATGGTCTTAAATTCCTTTTCATTTACATACTTCCTGTTTTGGCTGGTCATACAGGTTTATTCTAAGTCTGGGAGCCTGAAGAGAAGGTTGTCTAGTTTGTGCTGTTGCAGCTCAGCCAGACTGAGTTTGGATTTCCTCTATCTAGAATCAAACTCAGTGCCACTTCTTAGTAATGAGTTTCCCAAATCCTTAGGATTTCTTTTTAGGCAGGTATTTTCCCCAGCTTATTCCGGTAGCTCTCAAAAGATGGGTATAGAATGTCATTCGTGTTTCTTGCCAACACAAAGCCATGTATCTTCCTTAAAAGACCATGTTATGTCCCCACCCTGGGAACCTAGAGTTGTAGAAATGCAAGGCAGTAGTGTAGGAATGGCCTTGGGAACAGAGAGATTGCAAGGAATTGGGAAATAGAAACTAGCTGTTCTGTCCTTTCTTAACAACCTTCAGGACATGGTATCTGAAAGCTCCCTGTATGACAAAGAGATTATTAAAATCCCATAGTGATCCTTGGATGCAGAAGGGCTCCTGAGTACTAATTTTTGTGTGAGTCTTGCAGTTCCGGAGTCATGTTTCTAGGCTTGCAGGTGGCCACACAAATATTGGAACTGTAGATTTTTCAGGGCTGAATTATTAAAAAGTTTGCTCATATGTGACACTAACTAGTGTCTCTGAACTTGTTGAGCTGGCAGCTTGGGCCTAGTGAACTGTAAAGAGTGTTTCATTTTGCCCTTAGAAATATTTTTTACAAAACTATTACTTATTGACCACTATCAGAACACTTCCTCTGTATGTGAACATTTGGGGCTGTAGCACCAGTTAGCTAGGGAAATAACTGAAACTGGGAATTTCAAACGTGTACTTTTATCCATGCTGCACAGTGGTTAGAGGGAAGCAGCCCTCAGCCATATTCTGAGAATGAGCAGGTGAGTTATGTCACACCAGGTAAAGAGGAGAAGGACTTTCTTTAGTTTTCTGTGCCCTGCAGCTTTATCTGCTTAGTGTGTACTAACAGACTGACTCCATCCTACTCCTGCCGAGGCGACACATAGCATTGTGTTGCTCCCTGCCACTTGTGATTAGATTTGGTACAAAATCTGTTAAATAAGACTGTGGTTTCCAAACTTACTGGACCAATGGACCACTATCAACTCCAAATTCCTTGTAGGCCACCAAAACACCTTATTGATGATAATCTCTGGATAAAGTTTTCAATGCAGAGGTGTTGCTCTATTTTACATGAGTTTGCTGAACATCAAGAGGTCCATGGGTCACAGTTTGAAGATCACTGGTCTAGAATTAGCACCTCACGTGGGGAAGGTAGGGGGTAGTTAAACAGAACAGGAAGAGAACTAACAAATATGTCTCTCTGCTGACTTCCCCAGTACTAACATCAATCCCCTTACATTTTTTTGTTGGCTGAAGCAGTGCTCCTCCCCTCTACAGGACAACATTCCCATAGCTCAGCGTCGCCGCTTCACACGTGTGGAAATGGCCCGGGTTCTGATGGAACGCAATCAATACAAAGAGAGGTTGATGGAGCTCCAGGAGGCTGTAAGGTGGACAGAGATGATCAGGTAAGGCTGGGTGAACAATCCCATTTAGGACAGAACCTGGCCATGTTAAGCCTTGTGGTTGGTGAAGCCCTTATGAAGATACTGGTTTGAGAAATGCTTTAAGTTTTTCTGTACTTGTAGAGGCTCCTCTTGTGATACACAATTCTTTCACTCTTATTCCTGAACTTGAGTTCCAAATCAAGACTAGAGTTGCCATAGTAACTTGAAGAGACTGAACAGTTGTTTATCTTGTTTTTTGTGTGCTAGTTAGGCTAGGAGAAATTGTACTGGGGAGGGTTGCTTTTAATTAGTGAATTCTGGGGTTTGTGATTACCAGGGGGTCATTCTGGTACTGATAACATTAAGGGGCCTTGATAAAACTTGGAATTGAACAAACGTATTTGCACTTAATATGAAAGTTGAAGGAAAAGCCTGCTAGATGTGCTCCCGTTGAAGAAGACTATATGTCACTTCCTCTGCTGTGTTTTGAAATGTTGTTAAATTTAATTTGGGGTTTTGATATAACTTCCTTGATGGAAATGGCCTGCTGGTTGGCATGAATTTGGGTAGAAAATACTGAAATTAACTTGTGTCTGCTGTGTTTGTCCTTAGAGCGTCCCGTGAGCACCCATCCGTCCAGGAGAAAAAGAAGTCCACTATTTGGCAATTGTGAGTCCTTTGGTGGTTTGTTTAAGATTAAGAAAGGGGGAAGTGTTTCCATTTCTATCTTACACATCAACTTCCTCTGGTGTTAACACTAGAAGCATTCTTAGCTGAACCCTTTGACTACATGGGCTTCCTTTGTTGTTTAGTTAAAATCAGCTCTGAACATTCATAGCAATTTGGTTTTACAAACTCAGAAAGATTACAGTCTGAGAACAAATTCCTGAAATGGAGAAATGTGTATAATAAATGAAGTTGGGCAGTTCTCAAGAAGGGCTTAAAGTCCCTGATTTTGTTCCTCTGGCTTCCCCTCCTATGAATCTGTGTTGGATTATCTCCCTTTTCTCTTATTTGTTACCTTTTCCTGTCTCTAGCTTCAGCCGTCTGTTCAGCTCGTCTTCAAGTCCCCCACCAGCAAAGAGGACCTACCCATCGGTGAACATCCACTACAAGTCTCCAACAACGGCAGGATTCAGCCAGCGTCGCAGTCACACCATGTGCCAGATCTCCTCCGGCAGCCGCACTCTTGAATTCTTCCCCGAAGAGTGAGTCGTGTGCTAAGTGCAAAGCCAGATGCCCCAGCAGTTATGCCAGATAGCTGCTGACTTTTTTTACATGAGCTGTTTTCCAGTGGGGGGAAAAAAAAAAGAAGTCCAAGTAGTGTTAATAAGTTTCTGACTCTAGTGTTTATCTTTTTGATTTTTCACTCAGCATTTGCCACACAGATGAGCTCAGCAAACTGGCAGTAACTTTGTGTTCCCAAGCATGTGATTGCCATTGCTTCCACAGGCTTTCTAGGCCATTATGATTCATGTCAGCAGGGACCACAGTAGGCCTCAGAGTTGGCCTCAACCTGAGTTTGGCTCTTGTGTGTGAGGGGGTGAAGAAGGGTTTTGTGGTAGAGTATGACAGTAGCATTGAGATAGAGGAGAAAATATCCAGGTCTGTTGACAAAGAATTTTGGTAAAGATAAAGGTTTTCTCTAGAGTGTGTTTAATTTTATTCCTAAATATGAAGAAAAAGAGCTTACTGCTACTGCAGAGTCCTCTGCCTTTTATACCTCTGATAAAAGTGAAAAAGCTATTTTCTGCTTTACTGGACTTTAGAATGTGTCATGGCATTTTACCGTTATGAAGTGTTACTGTTTAGTTTGTGCTGTTTTTGTGAAAGGACTTTGGAGAATGTGGTGGTAAAGTTTGTAGGAAAGGCAGTGGAATGGCTGGAGAGGTTTACTTTTGAGAGTGAATTTATATTTTATAGATACTCACTGTGCAGTTCAATTCTAGTTACAATTTCAGAGTTATCATGTGGCGTCTGAGTGCTTTCCAATAACGCATTAAATAATGTAACCAACCACCATTAGAAGCTGTTTGTTCTCTCATCCTCTCCCCAGGAGAGGAAGCATGTGCAAGGAACTGTTTTGTTTTAGTGAGGGATTGTGTTTTTGTTTTAAGTAGGTATGTCCATATATATATATATATATATGTGGAGGGGGCTTGTTTTGGCTTGGGTTTTTGCTGATGTTGTTTGTACTTTGGATCTGTGGTATTTTAAAAACCTATTGAGGGCTGGAACTGACAGCACACATCCTTTGTTTATAGTAAAACGTATCCTAAGAGCTCACAAATTGATCTTCTTAGATTTGCCAGTGCAAAGCTGGAGTAATTCTGTTGAAAGCAGTACAATTTGTGCATATTTCCCTAGTCAGCAGAAGAAATCTTAAAATGGACAGAAAAATAAACAGTTGACTAATAAAAAAGGGAAGAAGTCTGAATGCTTTCTTGATGGAGACGTTAGATCAGTCAACTTGAAACGGCTTGTTAAGCAAAAATTGGTATGATCTTATAGAAGGTTGATTCCGTGTTTCTGAAGGGTTCTTGGAATACAGAAATGGAGATGACAGTTGTTCAGGTAACAGGGAATTACAGGTTAGGGTTACCTAGGTACACTACTTAAGGTGTCTCTGTTTATTGTTTTGTTCTGTTTTTTCCCTGTCTCTGATTTTCTACATCTCCTTTCTGCTTGTGCAAGGATGGATTTGTTTTGCTTTGTGTTCTTTGACTTCTTGTCCATTTTTTCTTCTTCCCTGCTGTGGCCACGCATCCTGGACCTCTTGCCTCTGATTCTGAACACAGTTGGAGAAATAACACTGTGGCTTCTCTCCTCAGTGACTGTACCTCCTCAGCACGTCGCGAGCAGAAGCGGGAGCAGTACCGCCAGGTCCGGGAGCACGTGAGGAATGATGATGGGCGACTGCAAGCCTGTGGCTGGAGTCTCCCTGCCAAGTACAAGCAGGTAGGGACCACTCCCCTGAGAGGCTGAGGGAAGAGAATGTGTCATCCTATTTATAGTGACATCAGGGAAGATCTAATTCTGTAGCCTTAGTTGCTAAATATTCCACTTAGAAGTATAATATTCATGTTTTATCTGTATGATAATTGTAGACAGAGATTAAATATATCCTTTTTGTATCTGCACCAAAGTCTATAGAGAGGACATTCTTTTACATGAATGGTGCTGAAAGAACCTAGCCTAAAACAGAGTTAACTCTCTTCATCCAGAGCCCAGTACCTGTTTTTATTTCTTGTGTTATTCTATCTGGACTTGCACATTGGATATTTTATCTGTGCTATGAGAACACTTCCAATCATTTAGAATTATAAAAACAAAAAACCCTCTATGGTGAGCGAGACGTTCTTTCAGGTAGGCTGATCCCATCCCTTTACACACTCTGTTTCACACAACATGTGAGATGAAGCATCAGCTGCCATTGGCATCCCCTCTCTGAAGCTCAGAAGCTTCATTCCAGGCTATTGGTTGCATCTCTGTTGCAGTAGCCTTGTGTGTAGTCTCTTGTACTGTCTTTCCCTTCTTCTCTTACCCCACAGCTGAGTCCCAATGGTGGCCAGGAAGACACTCGCATGAAGAACGTCCCCGTGCCTGTATATTGTCGTCCACTAGTAGAGAAGGACCCAACCATGAAGGTATGTTGTCTCCACATTCCATTCCAATGCGGAAGGAGGGCATGGAAAATGTGAGCAATAGTCTGTTCAGTATTTCTCCATATCATTTTGGACAAATCCAGTATGTAGTGATAATATAATACTATGTCCAGCATTCTCCTAAAAAGCTACCTGGGTAATAGCTGGCTGAATTTATTTGTCAGGAGATAGGTAGTGTGCTTCTAATCAATTCACTATGTAGGGATCTAAACAAGCAGATTTCCTTTTGGAGGAGTTTATTTTTTTGCTGGCTTAGCTCCTTGAATTGTGCTCTAGGATCTAACAAGTCTAGGCAAAGAGGGAAGTGCAGGGAGGCAGAACAGTGCAAGGCTGGGAGAGGAGAAGCGACTAGGAAAGAGTAGCATCAGACCCTTCTGGGTTCATCCTCTGCTAGGCTATAACACCCAGATACCCACTCTAAGAGCTGTTTCTTTATTTCCAACCTGTACTAAATATGTTTTACTGAGAGGGGAAATGTTGGTCAGACCCCTAGGGAACAATCCCTACTTTCTTCTCTTGAAAATCTCTGGTTTGTGCATCTAGTTTATGTCGTGTTAAAGACTGACAGAAAAGACATATATTTAACACTTTTTCAGTGGAGCTCCTTTTCTTTTCCCTCTGTCAAAACTGACAATTCTTCTAGTAGAAATCAACAAAATCTATTGTTACAAACCTAAATTTTGTAAGTGTTTAGTATGTGCATACAGTTCTTTGTAAAAGTGTCAAAATTTCATAAGGTCCTGGAGTCTCCAGCATTCTTAAATTAAGATTTCTGTTTCTTACTTAGCTGTGGTGTGCAGCTGGAGTCAATCTCATGGGATGGAGACCTTTTGAGCAGGAATCTGGGAATGGACAGAAACTGGAACCTGGGCGTGATCCTCTCACCTGTGACCGAGAAGTAGAAGGAGAGAACAACAAGAGCAATCATACATCTCCTGAAAAGAAAAAGGTGAGAAAAGGAAGCTGATTTTTTTCACCACTGATTTTTAATCTGCCTCCCGTCTTGGTAGCTTGGTAGGATTCACTGGGTTAAATTTTTCCTGGAGTTACAGCTGTTTCAATATTCCTGAGGCATCGTCCTGTGGAGAGGGTTTGTGGTGTCCTGGCTCTGACAGTAACTCTGTGTGGTCTGGAATAAGTCTTCTCTTATAAAATATTTCAAGTTCTGCTTTTGAAACACATTTAGAGTTTGGAAAAACTTCCTATGATAAGGGCAGTTAATGAAGTTGCTAGGAAGCTTCTGAAATCCTCATCTCTGGAAATTAAAAAAAAAAATGGGGGGGGCGGGAGGGGAGGGGAGAGGAGAAGCTTTATTAAAAAGGACACAGATCTAGTATAGTCCATTAGTCCATTTGATTCAGGAATCTCTTGAGATTTTTTCCAGCTCTGTTTTTTAAGGTAGTCTTAAATTCTTAAGATAGTCTTAAATTATTTTTAAGAACCAAGCTGTAACTTGCAGATGATAATTTGATTTTCTATCCTTTTGGTTTATGTTTTTTTTCATAGCTGTATCATAATGTTGTCTTACGGTGTTTCTGTAATTAGCTTGCTTAGTCTGTTAGTTTGTGTATCCTAGATCCATGGTATTCAATCTGAAACACGTGCTCTGACACATTAATGAGACAATTTAGAAGAAAAACTAATGACAACACCCCCTTGGCTGGGGTTCCAAATACAAGTGCAGTGACGTGAAGGAAATTTGCATTGCTTGTATTGTTTATTTTCTCAGCTGGGAGGAGATTTTGGCTCTCCAGAGCTGGCAGTGTGGTCTCTACATACACAAATGTTGTCGAGCATTGTTTGGCTTACTCTGATCTGAGAGGAGCACTGATTCTTCTGTGTGTTTGCTCTCCTGAAGGCAAAGGAGCTTCATGAAATGGATGCCACATCCAGTCGTGTCTGGATCCTCACCAGTACCCTGTCAACAAGTAAAGTTGTAATCATTGATGCCAATCAGCCTGGTACAGTGGTGGACCAGTTCACAGTCTGCAATGCTCACGTGCTCTGCATCTCCAGCATCCCTGGTAAGTAGGGCCCAGACACTGGCTCCTATCTGCCCAGGGTCACGTACTCCTTTGAGGAGTCACAAATAGTGTCCTTACTTCAGAACTAACCCATAGAAGTTGCTTGAGTAATGTCCCTCAAGACCATAACGCAGATCTTGCCTTCTCCTAGGGCTATTCTGTGGAGATCTTGATGAGCATTTAGTAAGTGGTTCCTTCGGCACATGCAGGATGGCTCTTGGGAACAAGCCTTGCCCAGGTTTGGGAGGGCTCTCTAACTGCCCTGCATGTTGATGGCTAGGATGAGGGCACTTGCCATGGTGCT
This sequence comes from Tinamus guttatus, assembly GCF_000705375.1. The sequence continues at coordinate 45,471 of NW_010583784.1, read as the reverse complement.
GGTGGATGCTGTGGTGCCTCCCTGGGGCTACTGAGCTCCAAGGATCAGCATCTTCCATCTGTGTGGCTACCTCAGGAGTACTGCTACATTTAAATTAGCAGTGACTGCTAGATTTATGGGAGAATTTGTTCTTTGCCCTTCAGCGGCCAGTGAGAGTGATTATCCTCCAGGCGAGATCTTTTTGGAGGGAGATGTTAATCCTGAAGAGTCGTCTGGAACAGATGGTGTCTTGGCAGGAATCACTCTGGTGGGCTGTGCGACCCGTTGCAATGTGCCACGAAGCAACTGCTCCTCGCGTGGTGACACGCCTGTGCTGGACAAGGGACAGAGTGAGTCTCTGGACATAAAATTTAACAGTAGTCCAGTTTTAGCTCATCCCTTACGAGCTTGTAGTCTTACAGCTGCACCTTCCTGACCCCAACTTAACAACTTGGTGAACCTCAATTTAACTCCATACAAGAAGGGCAAAGCCCCTTTGATACTTTTCCCTTTAGAGCCCCTCTTTCCTCTGAGTGATGGATCCTGCACCTAGGCTGTGGTGAAGCGGAGTATTTTGGACAGGTGATAAGTGCTTGCCCCGCTACATTTGCTTCTGTTCTCAATTCTTTCTTCTCTGGGACATATCTTGTTGTTAAGTCAATTAAACCTACATGAAAAAGTAAATTATGTTCTTGTTGGTTAATTACTGTAGTGACAACTTCAGTGAACTTCTGGTGCTTTGCTAGTTGTAGATTGTGCCCGACTTCAAAATACCCTGTATTTTCCTTAGAGCAGAAAAGACTTTGGATAAATTGCTGTCTAATGCAAGTTCAGGGCTTGATTGTCTTGGACAAGGAAGGATAGGTTAAAAATTGAAAGCCAGGTTTCTGTATAGCTAACTTCCACCTCAGTCTTCAGCCTACTGTACATCTTGCAACGTGTGTCTTTTTCAGGTGAGGTGGCTGCTGTCTGCAATGGGAAGATCAACCAGTCCCAGTCTACTGAGGAAGCGACAGAAGCTACCGAGATACCAGAGAATGGTACAAGTGAGACCGAATCTGCTCAGGTCCAGCCTGGGCCGCTCACAGAGCATGTGTTTACAGATCCAGTCCCTCCTCAGGCACCTCCTAGGCAGAACAGGTAGGCTGCCCATGTGTCACCTCAGCTATTTATCTGCTGTTTGCATAAGGTGTAAGCAAGGAGAACCAGCTTGACTTCCTCAGTTTCACAAAGTGCCAATTCTTTCCATGTTTGTGCCCACAGAGTATTACAGATGGAATGATAGGGAGAGGAAGAAATTAAATGAAAATAAACATGGTTTAGCCTGCAGCAGTCTGTGTTGCAGCTTTTAAAAAGCAAATATTTGATCTTGCAAAGTGAATTTAGAGAATTTTGCTGTTGAAATAGATCCTGTCAAATACACTGCATTTAATGTTCCTACCAGAGGAGCTCATCACTTCCTTATAAACTTAGTCTACTAGTACCTATAATATGTTGTAAACGTAATGAGAAAACTCAAAAATTCTTATGCAAAAGACTGAAGTGTTGAACTGAAGAGCTGGGAGCACCAACATAGTGAGTTGGAAATCTTGGATAGATATTGCTTTTAGAAAAGTGAATGCTATACATTAATCCCACATTCTTTGGGGTTGGAAATGAACAGAGAAAATACTGCTTATATGATGCTACTGCTAAACACTTTTTGGTTATATAACTATGAAGTACTTTTTAATTGTTTTGTGGGGGAAGAATAAATTGCAAATTGCAGATTCAGGAGTCAAGCAATCAAAAAAGACTGAAGAGAAGCCATCTGTATGTACAGTGTCTGTATCTATTTGCACAGTGCAGACTGAGCATAAATGGGAATTCTTTTCTCTGCTATTAATAAAAATGTTCTCTCTCCAGTGAGAACGGGCAGCAGAAGACAGAGTCAAGCACAGGGTCAACAGATCAGGAATTGAACGGGGATGCTGCTGGGACTTGCACCAGTGCTGCCCCCACCATGTGGCTGGGAGCACAAAATGGCTGGTAGGTGCCCCAGGAGCTGGCAGAACTCTGTCATCTTGCATGGTCCTTCAGGATCTACTTTCCAAGTCCTCTAGTTCATTTTATGTTTCTGGAGTTAGGAAAGCATTCACTCATCAGTTATCATTGTTTTGAGCGCTTAGCTCATCTTGGGCACTGTGATGTAATGTCACTCTGTACATTCTTTTCTTACCAGAAAAAAGGAACGTAGTTGACCTCTGTCAGGCAGAAGGTGTGGGGCCTTGCTGCTAACTCTCTGATTTGTCTTTGCAGGCTTTATGTGCATTCTGCTGTATCCAACTGGAAGAAGTGTCTGCACTCAATAAAGCTGAAGGATTCTGTACTCAGCCTAGTGTAAGTGTGCACACTTGGGGACACCGGAGGGTGACACTTAGTGCCTGCGTGATCACTATTTAGTGAGGGTGGCCCTTCTGTCAATCTTTTTTTTTTTTTTTTTTTTTCCTTGCCCTTCTGAGGCGCACTGGGAAGCCTCATCTTGAACAGCTTTCTCAGTTGCAGACCTGACCTAGTTCAGTGAATAAGGTACTAAATGAGATTAGCAATTCTGGGAGAAAAAAAGTGGGAAAGAGAAAGTCAAATTTCACAAGGATGTAAGTTAGGTGGTATTTGTTGAAATTGATGGAGTTTATAGTGTGAAGGAGAATTTAAGTTTAACAAGAAACTGATGGATTATGTTTATACTACACAGAAGATAAAAAGTATAAATTTTAGGTCCTTCTAAGGGTGCAAGGAAGGATATTTCTTCAAGGGTCAAACTGAATAGGAATTGTTATGAAAACCTAAAGGTGTTTTGCATGGATGTCAGGATATGTTAAGTATTTACTTTTCTGTGATTTCAGACACGTGAAAGGAAGGGTCCTTGTTGCGCTGGCAGATGGAACACTAGCCATATTCCACCGAGGAGAGGGTAAGAGAACTCGGAGAAAAGCAAGCTTGGCAGTAAGTGTGACAAACTATACTGCTTTGAGGAAGAAAGGTGCCAGCTTGCCTGAACACAGATACATGCTTAAATAAGTAGCTATTATACAGACATAGGCATATTTTTACACCATTTCATGAGACTTCCTAGACAAAAATTGGTGTTCATGTACTTTGTAGTATAGGCAGAGTGACTATACAACATTTCTAGGAAGTATTTGCCAGGAAACAAATGTGCTGCACAGTTTGATACATTTGGGCTGTGTGGATGGTACTGTGCAATCACAGATCACAGGTTAAATGCATGCAGACAACTCAGATGTATGGTACCTGAGCAGATCATCTGTGCAGTGCAAATGAAATAGGCCCATGACTTCCCAGACAAGTTGAAGGCTCTATTAGTGATGGAATCGATCTGTGGATATGCAACAGACATAGGTAAGTTTCCACAGAGTCATCTTCAGACTGTCTTTTTTTATTCCCCTGTTGGTTTTGTTGTGATGGTTAGGGAAACCTGTTTGTTTTATTACAACATAAAGGATGTTTAAATTAGCCTTATTTGGAGAGCTTTCAGCCCACCAAACTAATCTATATCGTCATGAGTTTGGTAAGTACAAGGCATTGCCCCAGGTAGCATTATGGATTCAGTGAAAATTCAGAGATAGAGGCAAAACGGACTTGAGTATTAGCTGAGCATGTATAATTTAGTATAAGATAGATGATTCTGTTGTATATTGGCATCTCATGGAAGATCCAGTGCATCTTTCCCCAACATGTTTTTTGCCTTAGATGGTCAGTGGGATCTCAGCAATTACCACCTAATGGACCTGGGTCACACTCACCATTCCATCCGCTGCATGGCTGTTGTGTATGACAGAGTCTGGTGTGGCTACAAGAACAAAATCCACGTCATCCAACCTAGGACGATGCAGATTGAGGTAAGAGAACAACTGCACAAAACGGAGCATATGTCTAGGTAACTGTAGACCGTTCATGAACTCACATTTATTCACCTTTTGGCGTTTCAGAAATCCTTCGATGCACACCCTCGTCGGGAGAGCCAAGTGCGACAGCTGGCATGGATTGGAGATGGAGTCTGGGTTTCTATCCGCCTGGATTCCACCCTGAGGCTTTACCATGCCCACAGCCATCAACATCTGCAGGATGTGGACATCGAACCGTATGTCAGCAAGATGCTAGGTGAGGCTGTAGTGATTGTCAGTAAATGGCCTCTTTCTTGCTGTGACCAGACGGGTGTCAATATTCATTAGCAGGCATTGCCCTGAGTCACATGTAACTGACTCCAATTCTTGTGCATCCTTTCTAGGCACTGGAAAGCTGGGCTTCTCCTTTGTACGGATTACAGCTCTGCTCATTGCTGGCAACCGCCTCTGGGTAGGGACAGGGAACGGTGTTGTCATCTCCATCCCGTTGACAGAGAGTAAGTGGCATTTATCAGAGATTCTTCTGTGATCTCCCAAATAACAATGCTTGTTATTTATGCAGGATGGCAGATGGCTCTGGTTTTCTGGATACTTTTCCTCTGAACCTGTGATATTTGGATCATAGCAGTATTTGGAGAGTCCTGACAACGACTGACCTCAAGCTTGGTTTAACACTTCCTTGATTATGGGATTAAACATAGTGTTGAACAGATTCAACCTGCACCTGCCTAAAGCCAAATAGATAATTGTTACTGTCCCTTTCAGTTTGACCAGTCCCTTTCAGTTCAGCTGAAGCCGTTTCTTCCTCAGGGGACCATTCATACCTCTACTATCCATAAAGTCTTCTCTTGAGTGTAACCTTGACAGGGCAAACGGATGTGAACTGACTCTAGAGCTGCTGGAGAACAGGAGAAACAAAACAGAGAGACTTGTTCAAAAGGAGGCTATGAGATGAGAAATCACTGGCAAGACCTCTGGGGCAATTTGCATTGGTGTAGACATATAAACATCCCTGTGACAGTATTTTCCAGATACTGAAATTAGGAAAGTTTCATTGAGTCAAATTTTGACCCAGTTGTTACCAGTCAAACAGAAATCAGTATCGAGCTAAATCTGACCTGGTGAGGAGACCTATCAGTGGTAGCTGACAGGCAAATTTCTACTGCAGGGAGGTTAGTTGAAGTTCTCGGTAATCTTGTTCTGAGACCAGGTCAGAATTGAGCTTTCTTTTGCAGAAGGTCTGTTTCATAGTTTAATGAGGTATGGTTTCAAGCAGAGAAGCAAATGAGTGCTGTATAAAAGGATCAAATTTGTGCTAGTTCTCCTGGAAGTGGGCACTCAGTTTGCCTCCTCTCCATGGAGCTGGAGATCACCAAGGCCAACATGAGGAAGACAGTGACGCTGTCCCCTCTGTGCACTGTAATCTCAGTATCTCACTTCTGAATCTGTTTTAATCCCAGTCTTTCTTGGGGCTGCTGTCATAATTCTGAGTTATGCTTGTTCCCTGCTGTAAACCACTTACATTATCCTTTGGGGCTTCTGTGAAAGTGTGGTTGGGATACAGCTAGCTTTCACTAGGAATTTTAGCAATGGATCTTTGTGATCCCTTCCTGCCTCAGATACTGCATCTGTCCTTGTAAGATAAGCGTAAGATGAGCAAGAGTAGTGCGGGTATAAACTGATCCTGAACCTATAGCTCCTGTTACAGTTTTGCTAGGTTTATACATTTCTGTTGCTCCCTGAATTTTCTCCCAGTAATCACCTTTTTCTTCTCTCCCATCCTGCCTATTTCTTCCCGTGCCCCACTGTGTTCCCACTCCTTGCCTGTGCCTAGCTGTAGTCCTCCACCGAGGCCAACTCCTTGGGCTCCGGGGTAAGTCCATTGCCTCCTTCCTTCAGCTCTCACTCCTTTCGCACCCATTGACCTTTGAAATCACGTTCCCGCCCTTCCATTTGGTTCTCTCCAGCCATTTCCCTTGTCACTCTCTCATTTTAAGTTGCAGAAGAGCGACCAGTTGCAAGAGCGAATATATCCTCAATCTCCATGGCTAAAAACATTTGCATCCATCTCACCAGCCATCACATCTATTTTGTGTAACCAGAGTACTTGATTCTTCCTCAGTAGTTCCCTTATTTTGGTAGCACAGGTTTTGGAGGGGGAGTAGCTCTACCTGTGCCATAAAGTTTTCTTCAGTCAGCTATTTCCAGGGCTAGACTGCTCACTGGTTCTTTCAAGGGTGCTTTTCCCATTAGTTTCCAGGCCAGTGGCAGTAGGTGCTGTGGTACTTCCCAGCTGTGGATAATCAACCAAGACTTTATACAAGAAGGACTTCTTCGAAAAATGTTACAAATTGCTTGTTTTTGTGCCAGTTAGGCACAGGATTGGAGTTCACTGTTCAGATTTATGCTTAGACTTACCCCAACCTCTCAAAAGTCAGGTACTTTTTCTCACTGAAAGACATTTCTGTGCCTGCCCAGGACTGTTGTCAGCATATTTCTCCTCCATTTAAAGCATCTGATGCTGGGTCACTGTTAGAAGCAAGATACTGAGGTAGGAGACCAAACTACGAGTTCCAGCCCTGCCTTACAGTCAGATGAGAACATCCAAGTGCAGCTCCTCGCAGCAAACCCAGGCACAAAAGTGCAGAAAGCTTTTGTCTTGGGGGATCTTCCACTTGCACACATTGACTCTCACTCTCCTATCCAAATATCTGTGTGTTGTCTCAGCATCCGGGCTTGAGCCTGCTAAGTCAGTCGTCTTTGTTTCTGAGGCCCGTAGTAACTGAAATCCAGCCCATGTCAAAATAAAGAATTACTGTCAGTTAAGCAAGCAATTTGGTTCTCTTTAGAAATAAACAAAAAGTGTAGGCCTTATAATTTTAGTAGTATTTTTCTTTTACTAATGTGGGTGCATGTGAAAGGAAACACTTCTCTCTGTTGCCTGCGAGTGGAAACACTGATACTGTCAGTGTCTGGATATGATTGGTGTGGGCCCCTGAGCTCAGCCTGAAATCCTTGGAAGTTGTGGATGGTGAACATCTTTCAGGAGATGTTCCTTGCGTGAGAGCTCATCTTCTGGTATCAGGACTAAATCGAGGAAAGGCCACAGCTCCATCCCCAGCTGTAGAGTTTACTGAGGAGAGAGGCTTTCCTCAGCCACAGAAGTCTGCATGCTGATAGTTTGGCATAGCAAAGGACTTGGAAACTGAGCAAGTTTACTGATTGAGAAAAATAGCAGTAATTTGTCAAGAGTAGGAAGAACAAAAGCCCTTATTGTGTCATAGGAGCAGCAAACACTTCTGGTTACCCTGCAAAGTATGAAAGACCAAGGCTGATACCTAGGACAGTAAACAGTTTCTGAAGGTTGGATGGAATTGCTGCCACAAGGGACATTTATTGGGACAACCTAGAGACTTTGTCTCTGGTGTGCTTTAGGGTTGTTCTTACCACCTCCAGGGATGTGTATCTCATTAGTAGCCAAATACTAAATTTGATGAGAAATCTAGTTTGTTTTCATGAGTGGGTGTTACCCAACCCATCAGGGAGATGGACTGTGTAGTCAAGTGTTGTTTTCTGTATCACATTCCTTACACAGGACCTTTAAAGACCTGCGGCTTTAAAGCTTTTCCTTCATGTCTCATAAATGTTCTCTTTGATCTGTAAACGGGACCAAAATTGTCACAATGTTCCTTCTCCTTGTTCTCAGCCAACAAAACCTCACCCACCTCTGGAGAGGGCAGCCGCTCTGGTGGAGTCATCCACGTGTACGGCGATGACAACAGCGACAAATCTGCCAGCAGTTTCATTCCATATTGCTCCATGGCTCAGGCACAGCTCTGTTTCCATGGCCACCGTGATGCTGTCAAATTCTTCGTTTCAGTGCCTGGTAAGGATGAGCACATCCCTTCCTCGTACAGAGTCCTCTGCTGTGGTCTGTTCAGGGGCAGGAGCTGCTCGGCAGCAAAGGGCTGTCAGCATCATTTTGATGTCCTGGTAGTTTAGGCTGTAATAGGTTCCACCAGCAGAAGGGATTGACCTGTCCAGTGGAGTCTGTGTAATTGTGCTAAGTGTGTGGGACTCGGGCACAGACACTGACTGCAGCTCCCTCCTGTTCCAGGCAACGTTCTAGCGACGCTGAACGGGAGCGTGTTGGATAGCCCCTCGGAGAACCCCAGTACCGCGGCCACCGAGAGCGAGGGGCAGAAGCTCAAGAACGTCCTGGTGCTGAGCGGAGGGGAAGGCTACATCGACTTCCGCATCGGTGAGCGCCTGTGCTGGGGCGGCCGGGCAGGACGGGGCGCCCGGCCACGGCGCTGGAGAGGGTGAACGTGGCTGCGGGGGAGCAGCCTGCGAAGGGAGGCCGCCTGCTTCTGCGCCCTGCTGCCAGGGCAGGCAGCGGGTACCTCCTTGTGCAACATAAGGCTGCCAAGCTCTGCCCCTGTCTGTGCTTGCGCTGCCACACAGGCTGCAATAACGGCTCTGAAGAGAATAAAATGCTGTACTAACAGCTCCAAACACTGGTGTCCCTTGTGGCACTCTAGGTCATTCTGTGTCATACACCTTGGCTTCCTCAAACTGAAGAGTGATAGGCTTCCCTGCTCCTGGAGGCAGTTTGTCCAATTTATACAGGCTTGCTTGGGAAGAGCACCCTGAGGTTATAAAGCTTCTCCAGGCATCAAGGGAGGTTTCAGCTGGTGCTGTTTGTGATGAGGCTGCAGCGGTCATGCAGCAGGGGTACTAGCCTCTTGTGAAGGACTCCAGGGCAGTGTAACTTTATGTTTTCCTTCCTGCTTCTTTACTCTGTTTTCTCTCTTCAGGGGATGGAGAAGATGATGAGACAGAAGAGAATGCAGGAGATGCCACCCAGGTGAAGCCAGTACTTTCCAAGGCTGAAAGGAGCCACATTATCGTGTGGCAAGTATCATATATCCCTGAGTGAGAAATTTTCCTTTCCTACCAATGTAAGTCTCCCTCCTCCCACCTGAATGCCAAGATGTACATACAGAACTCCTGCATTATACCTACTGCTGGAAACCGACCCCAGACAACTGCAACAGCTCCTGCCTTGGACTGTGACCCCCTTCTAACCTCTGAACTTGCAGCTTTCATCTTGGGCCCGTGCTCTTTCTGCGTGGTTGGATTATTGTTCTGCTCTGGAGCTGGCATCTACAAGGAGAGAAATGGCAGCTCATGGATGAAGTGAAGCTTGGAGCCAGCACGGTGCAAGCCCTGTGCCCAGGGCCCGGGAGCTGGGTAGGTGGTGCGGGTTCTCCAGCAGGTTGCCTCACTCCCACCTGCATGAGAAGCAGTGCGTCACCCCAGCAGCCCCACCAAAGCAGCAACGGTGAACACAACTCTCCAGCACCTCAGAGGAAACCCCTTCTACTTCACCAGTGGAATTTCCACCCTGCCCACTCTCCACAGGGTACACGAAAGCACAGGATAACATCCCAAAGACTGAGAGCAGCCAGGACCAAGCCAGGAATCTTCAACAGAAAGGAGTGTCAAGGTTTTGGATTTACTTTTGCTGTTTGTCTGGAGAGGGTAACAGTGTCGTAAACAGTTACCGTGGGGAACACCTTCTTTGTACGTACAAATGGAAGGTCTCCCTCTGCTGCTGCTGCTGTTGTCTTAGCAGGACTGTTCTGGATGACTGTGGCCAGGGAGGGCTGTGCAGTAGGGTCAGATGGAAGATGGGTGTTCTATGGCAGAGGACATAGGGGCTTTGGAATCTGCAGTGGCAAAAGGCTGCTGGAACCTTGTTAGTTAGAGAACAGAAAAGTCAGCAACTCCCCCTTACAAAAATGTCAGGTAGGAAAAGGCTCTTGAGTTCATTCTTTTTGTGAATCTGAAAAGTTCAGTGATAAAGCTGGCTCTGTACAGTGTTTGAGGGCTTTTAAAATACAGATGAGTACAGAATACATTGATGAGCTGTGTGTTAACTCAGTGAAGTCACCTTGACTCATGAGGATGTGTCCCGTTCTGGGAGCTGCTGGTGTTCAGCACAGAGGGGATGTCTCCCCCTCCACACCATAGCAGTGAGGTTAGGAAGAACTGTGTGGGTGCAGTCAAGGTAGAGAAGGGCTGTGTTGTGCCGGAGGCCGCACAGAGGCGTGAGGCCAGATCCCCTGGCCTCTCTGCCTAACTTGACAAGCACTGACTGGCCTTGCTGCTGAACAGGGCTAAAGCTGGAAGTGTCTGACTCCCAAAAAGGATGATGATCCCCGAAGGAAACACTGACTGCCCTACTTGGGCAAGCAGCACTGTGTGATTGCAGGACCCTGTCCTGCTCGTAGAAGCAGCAAGAAGTGGGGCCAGCAAGAGCAGTTTTAGACTAGAGTGCTAGCTCCAGATACAGAGGTAACCGTTTGTCCAACACATATTCCCTTCCTTTCTGAGGGTGGAAACAGCCCTGTCTCCAGAAGGAGAAGTCCTGCTTCCCTGGAGCGCTCCCTTGGGATGTGCAGGATGAGAGCGGGGAGCTGTTGTTAGCAGTGGATTTAGGGAGGCTGGTGGTTGTTTTTCCCTGAGCTGAGCAGAAGTCTGGGGCTCACTGAGACATCCAAGTGCCAGCCGGGCACGGCAGTGTCCAGGTTTAGCAGAGCTGACGTGTTTTTCAGGTCTGCAGTTCAGAGAAAAGCTGGGGCACCTGCGCTGCCTCCAAGAGACAAGGGTGTGTGCCCGGAGAACAGAGGCTTCAGCCACCAAATTCACAGGGGCCGTGTTGCTGTCGCTGCCTGTGGGCAGGGCTGGCTCAAACACGCACTTACTCCTCGAGAAGAGAGAGCAGGAGACAGCAGGATGGGCTTCCTCCAGCCACCACCACAGCAGGCTCTGGGGCTGCCGTTCGCCTGGGGGATTTTGTGTGCAGTGGGGAGCTCCAGCTGCTGCCACCACTTCCCTGAAATGCTTTCTGCTAGGATGGGTCCTTGAGTTGCAGCACAAAGTGCATAAAGGCTAACAAGAAAGTAGACAGTTAGGCAGCAGATACCACAAACATCTAACAGTTCATGCCAAGTAAACTTTCTAATTTGAACTAATTTAAGGGAGAAAAAAGCGCTAGTTGCTGCCCTTTTGTAGCTCTATAGAACTTTCCATACGAAAACACAGAAGTGCCACAGTTACCTCTTGCTGTTTGTTCTGTATCTGGTTTTAGCAGTCAGGATGACACTGCTGGTCACCTGTTACCCACCAGCCCCATGGGACATAAGGAGGGGCCTCTATCAACAGGTTCCTTGCCAGTTTGATGCTTATTTTCCTCCAAGAGAAGCACATGTTTAAAAGGGGATGGCTACAGCTAAGTAAAACCAGCTGCTGCTGTCACATTCCTCAGCATTTGGTGGCTACTGGGCAGCAAGGTGAAGAGCTGACTGGCTTCAACACACTTCCCTGTCATATCTCCACTGTGATGTATGTAAAGTATCTTGTATGTTATAAAAGGATTTTAAAAAGTGTCTTAAGGCCTGTAAACTCCGCTGTTCGGTCAGAAGATGGCATTCTGTAAAGAGACTGCTGTATGAATACGTTCCCATGCTTCGTCCCCTATGCTATCAAACAATGAACCATATCTGTTCTGTATGTAATAAACGTGTTAACATCAGCGAGCGCCAGCGTGCTGTGTTCCGGGCACCGGCCTTCCTGCCCAGCCCGCAGCGAGGCTTTTAGAAGGGTTGGCCTGGCAGGGAGCCCCAGTGGTCACTATTTAGCTACTGGCTGCCTGCAGCTGTCCCTGCAGGTGGTGGCGGGGTCCTCTTCAGCTGAGGCCCCAAGTTCAGCAGCCGAGTCTCTGCTTCCGGAGCTCGAGTTGCCGACGTCCCCTCAATACAAGGTGCTATGTGACGGGGCGCCTGGGGTCAGTGACACTCAGCAATCCTGCCTTCAGGGGGCCGGGTCCCTCCACCTGTTTGGTCATCCTAGTCCTGGTAGCATTTGTATGAGTTCATACCTGTTGTATAGGAGTTAATTAACTCAAGGAATGTTCGCAGCAATAATATGGAAGGAGCAAGAGGAAAGTAGTGAAAATGATTGTGAATAAGGCTATGAATAGCAGCGTTGCCAGTTGTCTGGCTTTAAAGTTGCAGAAAGCAGGTTCCCTTGCCATTAGCTTCCTAAATGATTTTAATGTCTTGACAAGCCGTGGCTGCTTCCTCATTAGCTGCTTTGCCTGTGGCTCCCTAGGGCACTTGAGAATTGCAGTTAGCAGCACACTACAGGGTCGATTGAAATGTGTTATTCAGTGCAGCATTGAGGACTGCTCAGCTTGCATTGCTCAAGGAGTCTCAGGGCTTGGTGCCAAGAGTCTACAGGAACGAGAGCCAAGGTGGGACCTGCTGCCCTGACCAGCCCCACCTGCCCCCAGGAGCAGAGATGGGGGCACCAAGAGGCAGCTGAGCTCCCTCTTACAGGGCTTGGTTTCCACCAGGCCGCTGGTGCATGAGGCTGCAGCTGCAGCCCCAGGGATCATCAGGGATCCACCTTTTGTCCCTACTAGCTGGAAGAGGCCCCAGGCCCCCAGAAGGAGCATCTCTACCAGTGCAATAACTAGGGTGGGCTGGACTTGAGCAGGCGTAGTACCCACCATTCCCCGTCACCCAGGCTCCCACCTGGGAAGTCTCACACACAAAAGAGCACAGGAGAAGAAAGAGGCTTTATTGGCACTGCTGCTTTACATTTGCCTTTTTGCTCCACAAGGAGCATCAACTGAGTGCCACAGCAGCACAGCTGTGAAGCTGAGGGCGCCTTTGCCTCTGTATCTCCTGTCTGTGACCCTGGGTGATTTGGGCTTCTATGATTTAACCCCACTCAGGGTGGTAGTGGTTCCCCTATAAAGCCACTATATAGTATAGTAACATAAGGAAAATCCCATCCATAACTGCTTCCATTAAAGAAGTTGCATGTAGATGTATTAGAAATATATTCTCAGTCCGATGCAGCTGAGGTGAAAAGCCAGTCTCAAGCACAGGGTCATGTTAGTGAGCACTGTGCTGGCAGTATTTTCTTTCTCAGCTTTTTGGCAGTTAGGAAAAATCCCATTTTGTCTGGTGATTTTTGTATTTCCTATTCTGTTAACAAGTCCACTGAACACAGGTCAGTCTTCTACCATCATTTGCCTTTGGTTTCCAGGTATGCAATTTGCTCACTCGGGCTACAGTCTGAGGAGACACCGTGCAGAAATCTCCCCCTATGCTCTGGGGTAGCAATGACACAAGTAAGCGTCACTGTGACCAACCCAACAGCAACTCCAGGAGCTGCACTAAGGAATTACATTTTTGTAATGACACGGCATTGAAACGAGTGGTAGTTTGCTGCTGGCTTCAAATAGTAAGAGCTGATCCTACCCACTTCACATCACTAGAATTAAAGTTTCTCTCCTCTCCTGCTGGCCCTCTCTGGGAATAAAGCTTCCTACCCAAAGTCAAGTTGTGTTCCTCCTATGTCACTTACTGCTGTATAACTTGGGTGAATCTCCACAAGTTCTCCACTTTGACCTCAACCAACCATCCTGATGATCTCCATGCGCTGAGAGCAGGGAAAGCAGGAGAGAAAAATCAAGCTATTTTCTTAGAAATGTGCTACAGATGTAAGAACTGATTTATTCTGCTAGAGAAACAGCTCTGAGAAATAAGGCAAATCCTTATTTGCTTTCAGCTTTCTGTGATTTATATAGGGAACTGTGCTCCACGGAATTGTAGCTGAATGACAGGAGCTATGAGTTTAGTGAATATACAGAGAACCTACAAGGTCCCTCTGGTGACAGACTGAAGTTATATATTAAAAAAAAACCCTCCATGTATCCATACCCTTTCAGATGAGGTCACTGTACATTCTTGAGAGAAAGTGAGGTGAGAAAAGCTGGGTGCACCATAGCCTGGTGGGCAGATGTGCCTTCTGGAAGAAGTTGACGTGCTTCTAACACCCAGCAAGAGCACGGGGGGGAGCTCGGATCATACAACTCTTTATACTGGTGTCCCTTTAGCTTTCTGCTTCGAGACCTGAGGGCGAGAAGCTGTGACCTTCTCCAGATCGAGCATCGGCTCCTCTGTGATTGGTTTTCCCTCTTTCTGCCACTGAGCAAGGATCATGGCTCGGAGCAGAGGCGGGTACGGAAGGTACCGAATGGTCTCTTCTGGCACTGGGGTGAATTTCTTGAAGGCCTCCTCCTCGTGCTTGGGCACCATTCGCCAGTCATGGTACATGACTTTGTCAATCTCTCTCACCTCTTCTTCGGTTTTGCCTGAGTAAAAGAAGATGTGGACAACGCAATCAAGAACAAATTCCCTCTGGGGAATGCAGCAAGTGAAGGCTCTCCAGCATCACTGCTGCTATAACTGGCAGTAGATTTTGAAAGGATCACACAGTATTTTCACTGCTACAAGTGCACGATCTCACTTCTGCCCATGGAAATTAAAACAGAAACAGATTGAGAAGACTATAAGCAAGCTGCTCTAATTCTATGGTTGATTTCCTCTTTTAATTTAAAAAGTCACTTCATCTCTCACTGATTTAGTTTCTGTAGGCAAAGAATAAAAGTAATTTCTCTCTACAATAATGAATGCTTATAGGAAGCTTAATGAAATATATATATATAAAACTTTGAATGAAAAATGTTTCAAGAACTCTACTAATAACATATATCTAGTATTAAGCAAATATTAATTAGACTTTTAAAAAGGCAAATTCCCTCATCTATGTTCAAGGGCATGCAATTCCAGTTTACTTGCCAACATTGCTGATCATTTTACCTGGGTATCCTTATGCTTTCACTCTATGTCTTACCTGTGAAGTTTAAGGATGGAAGTCAACTCTGTTACCTCCCCTAAACCTCTGTCAGTGCAGCATCGTTTCCCACTGTCAGCCTACACCATCTCTCCCGTAATATCCTGGGAAACCTATTCTACAGAAGAGCTAGACCCATCATTAGAAACTGAGCTATGGATATTTTTATTATTATTATTAGCAAAGTCAAGAAAAATAAACCCTCCCTAAAGGGAAGGCTGTGCTTCTCCCCCACACTTTACTCCCTGGCCTTACAAACGTTTGAAGCTTTGTTTAATGCCCAAGCAAGCGAGCCGTCCTTACCCCTGAAGGTCAGGTAGCCCCAGGCCTTGCCATGATCCATGTTCTGTAAAGGAAACAAGAGGCGGTTGAGGCAGGGCAGGGGCGGCCGGCGCCGCGGGCCGCGCGCGGACCCACCTCGGCCGTGTAGTCCACCTTGACCTTGGTGATGAGCCAGTCGCAGGGCTCGGGGTGCCCCCCCAGCCCCGAC
>NW_010583784.1:12967-29077 GCF_000705375.1 Tinamus guttatus | reverse complement strand
GAGCAGGGGCAGAGCCCGGCAGGGCAGGGCCGGGCCGGGAGGGCGGTCCCGCCGCTATCCCTGGGCCGGGGCAGCCGCGCTCAGCTCTGGCACCGGAGGTGACCGGGAAGAGGAAGGCGGAAGGGGCGAGGGGAGTGGGAGAGGAGCAACTGTTCAGAGCTCGGCTGTAAACACCGTCTCCTCCCAAGGGAGGTGACAGGGAAGTAAATAAAAAGTAAATAAAGTCAGCAAGAGCTGTGGTGATATTCCTTGGGAATGCTTTAATGGAGCAGCACAACGGCACGGGAGGGTGATTATTTTTACAGGTTAGGAGGTTCCTGTTGACACTCACAAAAACTGCCACTTCCTCACGTCACTGCAGATTTATCCTCAAGCAATCCGGAAACTGTCAGTTTTTTTTTCCCCCTTTAGTTTTTTGATCAGGAGACCTGAGAGGATTCTCTTGAGGCCTCCAAGCATCGATTTTTGAGTACACAGACTCTGTTGTACTTGACAGGCTAGAGCACCCTGCTAGGGTTTGCAACAAATAGCTAATCCCCAACACGCAAGTGTATGCATTTATATTTATATCCCAGATAAAAAGAAGTACGTGCTCCCGTCTGTGACAACTGCAGTTGCTCGTCCGAAAAATTGACAGTGATGTGAAGTTATCTAACCTTTTATAGAAAAGTAAGTAAAGGTTGGTTCCTTTTAGCAACATTTGTTCAAATGAGCATTTGGGGAGTGCACTGCTGTCAGTGCTGGAATGCAGATTATCCAGCTTTAGTTTCACACGTGACAACTTAGACAGGTACTATCCCTAGACCCATCTTGGAAGAACTGTAACAATAAGGCAACAGATGAACAGCTTAGATGAAATTCCTGTTCAGTACAAGAACAGAAGTGTCAGATATAAGCCATGGTCATAGCTGAAGCTTTTGGCAGTGTCCCTGCCTGACTGTCACCACTGAATCTCCTGTGCACAATTGTCATCTCAGGAGGGGCTGAAATGCTGCTATTTGCTGAGAGTTTTTAGTTCAGCAGCAGATGGGCTCCAGAGGTTCTCTGCTAATCTCTTGTAAGGTAATAACTGATATTTTTTTGTGGAAGTACTGCAGCTCTGTACGTGGGAAGGGAAAGGTAATAATAAAGCTGCTATGCTTTGGGCTAAGACTGCTTTTTTCTCTTCTGCAAGCAAGTTGTGTAGTTTTTATAATGGACGTATTTGCTAGTGCAGGAAATAAACATTTCAGCTTTTCTTATGGTTCTTTTGTATCTCTAGCGTATCTTATCATGATGGTGAGCATCTGAAGAAAGTTATAAAGAAACTAATGATATCCTTCAATGGGTTCTGACATAAATATTTTCCTGTTAGAACTTCTAAGAATCTCATCTGCCTGAGCTGGAAATCGGCGGCTGCTTTGCCTCCTAGACCGATCTGTCCTGGAGCATCGTTCAAGTTATCGACTTGAACTTTGGTTTCATTGCCCGCATCAATACTCTGGCTCAATAGTTTGTGAAGGAATGCTCAGTCTTAAAAGAGTAGTAAGAGCTGTTGCGCTAGGTCTTCTGGGCAGTCTGCTGCTGCTGCTCTTTCTTTGGCTTAAATGCTGATGCTCCATTGAGTTTATACGGATTATATAGGGGCTTAGTTTAGGTGCAAGTATCCAGCAATGTAATACTTTTGTCAAGGATTTGTGTCTCGTCTTTCATGGTAGGTTTTTACTTGAAAATGTGCTCTCTTAATACAGAAAATACGGTGTAATATAAAAAACCAGACTCGGGGTAGGTGTTTTTTCCCCATGTTCTAGTGCCTAATCTTTTCATTCTTTCATAGGGGGAAGCTGGGCCGGTATCCTCCATGGCCAGGAAAGGTGAGTGTTCTATCCTACCCCACCACACACAGAATAAGTTTCACCAAATGAATTTTAGTTAAAAATGATTTTTTTTAATACAAACCCTATGAATCTGAACTGTGAAGCAAATGCTGCGGGAAGGGCTTTATATGATCCAGAAGTTCAGCCTGTTACCAACAGCTGTTAGTTCAAATGGAATGAAAAGCAAGAGGGAACAGCAATTTATCTCCTCCCAGAGCTGATTGCATTCCTCAGATTTAGCAATTTAATTCTTGTCACTTTCTGCAAGACAGGTTCCTCTCTTACCGTAATAAATAGTTATAATAAATATTTAAAATATTAGGAATGAGGATTATGGGTTTTTTGTTTGTTTGTTTTGTTTTTGTTTTTTTCCAGAAATGCTGTTTTAATGCTTTTTTGTGATATTTGGGAGGAGAGGCAGAAGAAGTGTTGCATTTTCTCTTTTTTTCTGATGAAGAGCCAAAAAGATAATTTTGATAATATCTGAAAAAAATTTTTTTTCTCCTTCCCTAGAAGTACTGTGTTTTTGTTTTCGGTGTAGGTTTGAGAACTATGCATGCTTAGATAGCAGCATGCTGCAGGAGAAAGCGTTGTCACTGTGGTTGACAGCCATGAATACTTTGTTGCACTTTGGTTATCAGGTCCAGTTAAATTCAAGCTCACCTGCAGTCTTTCAGCTGTCACCTGAGTAATAGAATGACTGCTTCTCTCTTATAAAGTTGAAAATATTACTAAAGAAATCTCTTCTGCAGGTAAAGACACAGCTTTGCATTGTGAATTAAAAGTGGAACAAACTTTTTAAAATATTTTCAAATATTTTATTTAATTGGGGATACAGAGGCAAAAACCTCACTGAGAACATAGCAATGGATCAGTGAATCTTTGCTTTGTGTTTTTTGTACCATGTTGCAGCATAGGTTTATCTAAGGAAGTATAGGGATTACAAATTTACTTGGGAGGTTTGTCATGAATTCAAGTTCTCTTTCAAGTCAAATTGAAAAAACAAAGCAAAACCAAAAACCTACAAGAGCTATGAAACATTTAGTAAGAAAATCATAGCGAATAAATTCTGTGTGTTTGAAACAGTCTCTTTGTAACTTTTTTTCCTTTAATCACCTTCAGATTGTTAATCCACCTAAAGACCTGAAGAAACCTCGTGGAAAAAAGTGCTTCTTTGTGAAGTTTTTTGGAACAGAAGATCAGTATGTACCTCCTTGCTTTCATCTTATGAAAAGATTGACCTACGTAACGTGGATCTTTCATGGAAGAATTTTTTTGTGAACACAAAATTTAGCTTTGCAAAAGGTGGTCTACATGCAAAAGATTGTGACTATTATTGCATGTTGTAGAAGCTCATGTGGGTGTGTGAGGGCTGTGAGGACTCCAGCGTGTTAGGATTTTAGCTGCTCCCATGTAGGAAAGTTCTTGGTAACTTGCCATTTTTATGGGAGTAGGTGTGATGTGACTGGGTTAGACTTAGCATGTAATTATGTTTGAGAAAGGTGCAGCTAAGAGCGTCCATTCGCTTTTCCAGTATAACTGTGAAACAGCTTTATAATTGTCATTAGTAATAAGAATATATCTCATGCACGATGACTGAAAAGGTTCTTGCTGTGCTTTGGGAGGACTTCGCAGCGTAGGGTAAGCAAAACTAGTATAGACCACCGTTTCACAAGGAAAAATTCATCTATTACAATCATGCATGAAAAATCACGTTTTAGATTCAGATATTTGCAAACTAAAAAAAAAAAAAAAACAGAAAATACAGATACTTTATGAAACTGAAAATTATTTTGATAGCCTTTTGTATTTGGTCATGTAATGAGAGAGGAAATTATAATCTTCTGTAAGAAATGAAAACACTTTTCTTTTTCATAGAAACTACCAAGAATTAAGAACAGTTAATAGATGCTTCTCCAGAAAATTATTTTTAACAGACATGTTATTTTTGTTGAATATTTAAAATGTAATTTTCCATTAAGAACTGAGATCTAAACTTGTTGGAGAGGATGCTGCATGTTGATAGGAAGGTCTGCTAGATTTCTAGTAACGTAGGACAAGTGCAGGTGTGTGTGGGGGGTGTATGTGTGGGGGAGATTGAGTTCTTACTGTGGGAGAAGGATAGGAGGAGGGGTGGAAGTGGCTTTTCTGTTACCATAGTCATTTGGGAGCTAATCAGGTCCTAAAACTGAGACTGACTAATGAAACCTAGTCAGAGGAGACTGACTATTCCTCCCCTGACTGCTCTTCATCTTGCATTGCATATTTTTTGGTGCTGATACAGCAGTGTTCATGGTAAGTTGTATTAAGACAAGCTTGGAAATAGCGGTTATAAATAAGGGTACTCTAGCTGAGATTAGCAGCCTGATCTCAGGTGAAGAGGTCACTGCTGCAAAATAATTGGGTTTTATTACATGATTCTAGAGCTCAGGCTAGGGAAAATCCAATCAGCTGGCAGGCTAACAGAGCCACAACTGAACCCCCCCCGCCCCAGCTTGTGAAATTTAATTAATCACTTCCTGTTGGATAATCACATGAACTAGAAATCCAGTTGTTTTATCTGGCATATCCTACCTAAAAATTAAGAATAAATAAATATTGACCCTTTTGGTCTCTTTATAAAACAGGATTTATAGACAGGAGAGAGAGAAACCTGTAGTGTCCTGACCTGGACCTTTATAAGTGTGCTGATTAGAGCTCTTCGAGAAAATCTTCGTCTTTGATCATAGTCAATTTAAGTTTTTCCTGATTCTGTTATTTATTTCACTAAAAATCTGAACCTGAAGGGAAAGTCCTTTTATTTTGTGCAAGTAAGCTAATGTGTTTTTCAAATACTTTTGTTTTAGATGTTTATAAACAGTAAGTGAAGTACCTAGTCACCAACTATCACTATTCTACAAAATGAACAAAATAATAAATGGTTGGATGTTAAACTCCGATCACTGAATGTAATCAGTGGTGTGATGCATAGACTGACTCATACTGGAATTTTAGTGCAAGTCACTCCTGTTTACTTGATCTTCCCTCTTTCTGCCTCTTTCAAGACTATAGGATGACATTATTATATTGTGGATCCCTTTTTTGTAGCTCTTCTGTTACTGCCTTACTCCATGTGGACATAAGCCTACTGTCCAGAGGGTGCAAGATTAAGGCAATGATAGTTGGCAGGTAGAAGCCCTCTAATAAAATTCAGCTGATGTTTGCCAGCTAATTTATCCACAGGCAAGCACATTTAAGCTCTTGATAGGTACTGCCTTTTTTTTTTCTTTGCCTTTTTTTTTTCTTCCTTCCTCTTCCTGAGGTTTCCCAAATGATAGCTCTGTTCAGACAGAAAGGCCACTCTTTCTAGCTAGCGAAAAGTTATTTCTTTCTGACTTAATGTAGCCGCAGTGTGCTATGCCAAAGATTAAGGCAGAAGTGTTTTAGAAGTGTAAACTGGTAGGCAGTGTGACTTTGTGCATCTGAGCAGAGAGAAAGGGTGAGTGAAAATGCACTCGTGAGGAACGTGGCAGTGTGTTTTGTGTAATATGTAGGTAGGCTCTAGTTATTATTTCTCAAATCATGAATGGCTTTGGATACAGCTGAAAAGAGAATGCCCATTTTTGTTT
Organism: Tinamus guttatus; assembly: GCF_000705375.1. The sequence goes on along the minus strand of NW_010583784.1, from coordinate 23,613 downwards.
ACCTGTGACCTTGCACGTGGATTGAATACTTATGCTTATTGGCCGAGGGTGATATTCCTGGTGGCTAAGGAGTAAAGCCCTCCAGTCAACATACATAGTTTTGGCCAGAGATGTAAAAGCGAGAGTATGAATGCATTCAGACTTCTCGTAAAGTTTACTGTGCTTTTAGTAAAGTTTCTGCTGAGCCCTGTGGTCTTTTATAATGTTGCTAGTGTTATTTGCTTTTATCACTTTTTAAAGTAATAGCTTTTCTGCAAGATAACTATTTTGTATTTGTGGAAGAGATTTCTTTTCCCTTTGCTTAAGCTGTGGAATACTCCTACACTCTACCACAGTGAAAGCTGCCTTGGTGTTCACGGTAGTGATAATACTATCCATGTCCTTTTTTGGGTGATGTGCTAGATGTTTACATACACTCGTATAATTAATTCTGTTATTAACTTTTCTTTGCAAAGAATTTTTTTTCTAGTTTGCCTAGGAGCTCTTCTTGTGGATTTTTATGGCTGTCCCCTGAGGAAGTAGCCTTAAAATGATTCTTCATCCAAAATCAAGAAAATTTGCTGGCAAGCACGTAACAACATGTAGTTACTGGAATAAAAACAACAAATTCGATTTCGTCTTTCTGAATAGTGGTAGGACTCTGATCTGCTATAAATCTTCCTAATTGCACTTTTGAAATTTTAGAGAGTTCCTTTATTTCTGAGGCTATACTTTTGTGAGAGATTTTTGTCATTCCAAGAAAGTGCTGCAATGCAAGAATTACTCTGGTTTTTACACTTGCTCATTTATAACCATGGTCCCGGGCAACCAGCTGACCCCTCTTCAGCAGAAGTGCTGGACCAGATGGTCTCTAGAGGTCCCTTCCAAGCCCTACAGTTCTGTGATTCTATGATAAGTTCATTACTATTAATAGTTAGAACTACTAGACTGGCAGGCCTGTAGCCTACAGGTGTTACAGAAATTCTCAGTGTGCTTCGTGCAGTTTAAAACATTCTGACATTTCATTGCCCATTTAGGAGTTTTTATGTCAAAACCAATATAGCTTGGTGTTATGAATGTGTTGTCACTCTACTTTGCTTCAGTGATGTATTAAAGAGTTGCATAGTGGTCAGGGCTGTATTTGGATATGTATATGTGCGTGAATGTACATGTATGAACACATGCACATATACATTCACTGTATTCATTTAACCCATTGGATGTACTTTAATAGCCAAATGATCTTGCAGGTTATAGGTTTCAAAGTCTTAATATCAAGCTAGAGTAGCCCATTCTCACTCTTAGTACCTTTTTACCACAGCAGTACAAAACTAAATAGTCTCTCTAAATGCAGCGAGGTCAGGAGTTGCTTCCTGACTTGAAAGGTTAAGGAAAAATCAGAGGAAGTTTGCAATACAAGATAAGTATAATCATCTGCAGCCCATTTCCATCAGATACAGTGATTTTTAGTGCAGCAGTCATTGCTTTCCCATCCTCCCTATCCTGTTGGAATGCTAACACCACTATACTCTCTGCCACTATGCTCTCTGGCTTCCAGGGAAGAGAGAAACTTTTGGATGGGATATTTACAATGTGTTCTTTCAGTTCCTAGCATCAGAAAACGCTTAGTTTGACAGGTATTGCATATAATACTGGGAATCTGAGGAGCCAGGTGGTATAAGCTAAGCGGACAAAGAGGGTTAGCAAGAGTTGCTGGCATTTCTGTTGGCCAAACTATCCCCTGCACAGTTCCATTTGCCCAAAGGTAGGCTACTGTATACTAGAGCTAACTGCAGTGTTGCTATAGCCCTGTAGGAAGAGTGCCGTAGATAATCCATAAAGTCAAAACTCTTCTACTTTTTGCTGACATTTCTGGAAGTGTAATTACCCAGTAAAATTTATTACTGCTTACATTTGAAAAATCAAGTACTTCTGTCAGTGTTTTCCTTCTGCTCACTTTCTTTTGCTAAGTATCTTCTCTCAACTGCATGGGCTGTCAGTATAATGTACTGTAGTGTTTTTGTGTTCTTTTCCATGAAGGTATTTGTATGTCAGGTTCTAGAGTTCAGCCTTTTGAGTTATCCTATTGAGGAAAACTGGGGCAGTCTCTTCACAGAAGAACAGAGACTGCAAATGACCTTTAAAGATCATCTAGTCCAACCCACTGCTGAAGCAGGATTGCCTACAGCACATTTCCCAGGACCCTGTCCAGATGGCCTTTGAATATTTCCAAGGATGGAGACTCCACAACCTCCCTGGGCAACCTGTTCAAATCACCCTCGCAGTCAAAGAGCTCTTTTTTATGTTTGGACTGTATTCCCTCTGTTGCAGTTTTTGCTCATTGCTTCTTGGCCTATTCCTGGACACCACTGAGAAGAGGCTGGCTTCATCTTTATATTTTCCCTTCAGTTATTAATGATAAGATCCACCCTCAGTCTTCTCCAGGCCGAGCTATCCTAGCTCTCCCAGCTTCTTGTCATATGAGAGATGCTCCACTCTCCTAATCATCTTAGTTGTCCTTTGCTGGACTCAGTGCAGTAGCTCTGTGTCTCATCCTGCAGGGCTCAGACGTGGGCATTGGACTCCACATGTGGCCTCAGCAGGGCTTAGCAAAGGGGGAGACCAGCTACCCTTTGGCCAATGGCTGGTTCTCTTACTGATGCAGCCCAGGATGCCTTTTTGGCCTTTAGGCCTTCTTGGCCCCAAAGGCACACTGCTGACTTACGGGCAGCTTCTTGTCCAGCAGGGCCCCCAGCTCCTCCTCCATAGAGCTGCTCTCCAGCAGGTCAGCGCCCAGCCTGGGGTTATTCCTCCCTATGTGCGGGACTCTGCCCTTCTGTTCATGAGGTTCCTGTCCAGGTCCCCCGAATGGCAGCACAGACCACTCCTCGCGGTTTTATATCATCCATAAACTTGCCGAGGGTGCACGCTGTCCCTTCATCCAGGGCACTGAGGATGTTGAACAGCTTTGGACCCCCTGTTGAACCGTGCGGTGCACGACTATATACAGGCCTTTGTCTAGACTTTGCAACACGATCATCTGAGCAGGAAACATAGCTAGATTTCAGCGTTTGCTTCTTTCCAATGCTATGTGCCCGTGCATGCTGGGGTTGTAAAATAGCCTTGCTGTTTGTTTTTGTCTTTCAAAATTGATTTTTACTAGCATTTAATGTAGGCAACTAAAATAGTACAATGTAAACTTTATTAAAACTTATCTGGAGTTTACTTGCTAAAAGAAACTTTGAGTTACAGTGGCTACATTTTGCAGTCCTGGCTGCGAAGCTTGCGAAAGTGGGTATATGGGTAGGTTCTGTCACTTTCATTCGTGTAATTTATCATTAGGAATTGGTATTTTTAGAGTGAAAGAGTGACTAGAAAGTGTTTTTTGGAATTATCTTGCCTATGCTAAGCTTGTATCAAGGATTTGAGCCTGACATCTCTAGCTGCGTCTCTGAGTCTTTATTGCTCATGAATAGAACATGGGTTTTACTGTGAGTTGTGGTTTTGAACGAATGTCATTTTAGAGGGAAGAAGGGAGGGTGAGGGAAAATGGGCAAATAGAACCATTACTGAAACATATCCTTTTAAATAGTTCTCTTTTCACTTTCCATTTCAACCCTTCTTTATGGATATTAAATAACTGTGCAGCAATATCGTTGCAATCTCATCTTAAATACAACCTCTTCAGTAATGTAATATCACCAGTGCTTTTCTAAGGCATTAATCCATTGCTGAAACAGGAGAGAAATAGCAGTTCCTGTTTCTGTTGCATCCTTGAGACCTCTTATGTAAATATTGCTCTTTGGCTATGAGGTTATTGCTCAACGGAGAGATCTTCAGTATAAACATAAATGACTTTGAGACATTCTTTAATGTTTCAAGCACCAGAAAATTACGTGAAAATGCTTTATGGACATTGAGTGTTAAAAGACGTGTTTCTGTCTGGTAGGAAGTAGTCCAAGTAGACACACAAAGGATAAATTGGAAAAGGCTGAGGGATGCATACATAAATATGTGAACATATATGTTTATTTTTTTTTCCTGAGGCAGCATCTGAGGCTCTGTTTTCACGTTACTTTGTCTTTGAGCTCCAGCTCTTTGTCCTTGGTGATCCTAAGCACCAAAGTTTACCCTGACAGCCAGGAGTGAGAACTCTTTGTGTTTCAGCCTTTCTCCATCCCAAAAGAAAAGTAATGGAAAAGGGAATTAATGGCACAGGCAGTGAGGAGGGATAAGATGCAGGCTGGGAGAAAAAAAAAACACACTTAAAAGAATGTCTGGGTAGAAAGGAGGTTATTTTTATTTAGAAATTGAAATCTCAGAAAAATATAATGTTTACTTTGTTTGTAAAACAGTGATGTTTTGGAGTCAGGTAAAAACAGTTCAGCTGGCTTATACGATGATCTGTGCTGTTGTATGCTGAGAAGCTGAGCTCTCTGAGCTCAGAAAATCTCTTACAAAGCTTATACAGGACAGTTTTCCATCGTAGGCGTGGAAATAGTTTTATAACAATGTCAGATAAACGTGGGCTTGAATTTGGTTAGAAATTGAGGTAGTCTGAACTCTTTGAGAGCAAAGGTGTTCCTCTGAGCCATGGGGAGAGAGTGGTAGAACTTCCCAACCTGATAGAAGGGGAAGTCATGACCTTGTAGTTGAGAGCTTATCCATTTGGTAAAAGTCAAGAAGTCCTTTAAGCGGCAGTGGAAACAGTGAGGTTGTTTGAGTTTCCTCATACAACTCGAGTGAGTTCTCGAACTGCTAAATTATGAAATACACCAGTGCCAGTTTATCTTAAATCAGGTATCTACAATGAAGAAAAATGTGTCTTAGAAATGAGATTTGATTTCATGCAGGATATCAACATGCATCAGAAACATAGTATGTATGCAGTGAGGTGTGGTGTTTACGCTTGCTTTATTTGTGGTCAGCTGTATTTAGGTATCTAATTTTGTATTTAATCTTCCTGTTTTTTGCAGATACTTGTGTATACACAGTGTGCTTGAACTGATGTGGTTGGTTACTATTAAGTGACTTATTCTTGCAACAGCCTTAGAAAGAAGATTAATATTAGTAGCTACTTTATTTGGAGTCCCTTGTTTGTGGTTGTTCTCCCTGATGATATAAAAACAGTCTCCCTGATGCCTTTGCTCCGAACAAGTGCCTGTGATCATATCCAAAAGCTAGGTTGCTGACAGGTCATTTCAATAATGCTTCGAGGGCAGTGTTGCTTATACAAGAGGGCATCAAACTTGTGGGAGAAGCCAAGTGAAAGTCCCAGAAGAAAGTTCTTGGTGAATGTAGATATCACAGCCCTTCAGATTATAGAAAGTGAGCGAGCGGGTTGCTATCATCAGTTGCTCTGTGAAAAAAAATATATGTTTGTGTATCTATTGAAGAGTGGTGGTTAAGTAAGTTACTGTCTGGAGAATATACTTAACCTTTTTTTTATGGTTTTTAGTGCTTGGATCAAAGTGGAGCAGCTGAAGCCTTATCACGCGCACAAAGAGGAAATGATAAAGATTAACAAGGGTAAGCGCTTCCAGCAAGCCGTGGATGCTGTAGAGGAGTTTCTTAGAAAAACCAAAGGCAAGGACCAGGTGAGTGGATTCTTATTTACTGTGTGCATCAAAACAAATCATGGCATGAGTAATGGTCGATCATATTTTTATCTGGAATAAATTGATTTTTTTTTCTGGCAAGTTGGGTGTGCTTCTTTGTGAGTGTGATGTTTTTTATTTTTTATTTATTTTTTCCTATCTTCTTCTCCCTCGATGTTGAGTCTCATTTGGTAGAAAAGAGCATATTCTTGGAGAAACCAATCAGTTTATGATGTTTTGTTAAATCAGTCTTAACTCTTGGGCTAGAATTTAATATCTCCTAATCTTGTCTGTAGTATACTGGAAGCGTGTGCAAGCACACACCTCCCCAGCAAGTCTTCGAGTGGCCTGTTCTGTTAATCAGTTGCTTAAACTGATGTGTTTTTGCAGGAGAGCTAACCAGGATCTTCATTCACCAACTTCAAAGGGCTAACATATCATAGTTTTCATGTTACTGTGCAGTTGGTTTGCCTGATAGTAATCAGCACAGGGTTCTTCGCATCCTTGGTTTTGCATGAAAATCATTCAAGCTCTTCTCTTCTTTCCTTACCATCTTCTATTCTGTAATCTCTCAGGCATCTTCCCATAACTCCAGTGAAGAGAAGAATCGTCGTAATTCCAGTGAAGAGAGAGGCAAGCAATCTGCTGGTGAAGAGAAGCGCAAAGCCAGTTTGTCTGAAGGGAAGTTGAAGAAGGGCACAGGGGAAGGAAAAAAGAGGGTCTCTTCTGTATCGTCAGAGAGAGGATCAAAATCACCTTTGAAAAGAGCCCAGGATCAGAGCCCCCGAAAGCGGGGGCGTCCACCCAAGGATGAGAAGGTTTGTGTTGTGCATGTCAGCCAGTGCCCTGTGGACTTTACAGATGGACTCTAGGGATGGCTGGCACCTTGGCTAACAGGCCAGCAGGAAGAATGCAGTTCAGTATCAGTTTTATTTATTTATTTATTTTAAGCTGTTCCATGTTGCTGCTTCTAAACATGTTGGCTGTCAGATACCTTTGGCAAGCATATTGTTGATTCTTCCTGTGGATTTTTAAGTTAGTCATTCTGAGTAGCTCTGTTTATCTCTTTGGAAGAGCTTTGAGAGCCTTCTCATGAGACTCCACCTTCCATCTTGCCATCCCTCAAGTTAAGTTGGTGTGGGAAGAATTAGTGAGGAGATGTGGGCCTTCATCTGATTCCTGACTTCTCCCATCTCATCTGCTTTGTATGGTTAATTGATTTATATATAATTACCTTCATCCCCAATACTTACTAAAGGTGTGGTGTACTTAAGGGCTGAGGCCAAAAGAAGAAATTCTTGTAGCCCGAGGAATCCACAAGAAAAATTATTTGCATTTATTTCAACATCTACATCTGTGCTGTTAAGTATATTTTCTTCATCCTTGATAAAAGTCTAACATCTGAGCATTTTAGTTTTATTCCTGTTATTTCTGGATGTCTTGGCAGCAACAGCAGTCAGCAGTGTTTTGTCTACCCTCATCTAGGATTCCAACATTTCATTTTCATTATGGACCTCACTGCAGTGGTCCAGATCTTTCTTCTCTGAATGGATAATTATTTCAATGGATTGTTACGATGCACCTGCTCATCAGACTCCACCAGAAGACCGTTGTGACACTTCAACTGATACAGGATGTGGCAGCCTGCTCGCTTAGTCATGCTTCAAAGGGATCATATTATGTGTGTGCTTCACAATCTTTGCTTTCCATGCACTTCAGGATGCAGCACAAGATGGTAGTCTTTGATCTCCAAAATCATGAATGGATTGGCCTTGACTTGATGAACTGCAACCTTTTTCTTGATGCCTCGCTAGTAAAAAGAATCTGATTGTCTCAGATTTTAGATATGAAGGAGCTGCTGGCAGAAAATATTTAGCAACAAGATACTGATTCTGAGGTTTCTCTCTCATCTGTCTGTCTGAATTTTTACAACCAGCTTCTATGAAATCAGGCTATGCAGAGCACATCACTTTCTCCTTTTTGGGGAGGGAAAGGAAAGGAATGGATGCATACTTATGGATTCTTATTGATAGTTCTGAACCTTGTGACTTGACTGATGCAGGAAAGCACTTTACCAGCAACTTTCCCCTCTTCAAGTGTGTTGCTATAAGCATGTTGTACTGTCAAACATTTGTTACGAGAAGCCACTGGGCCTTTTTTTTTTCTGATGCAAAATCCTTTTGTGTCTTTAAGCTAGAAGAATAGTTAGAAGAATTGTGATCATGCTGCATGCTTAGTTGTACTGCATTAGCTACCTTGCGGCATCAGAGAGGTTGGGATGAGCTAATTGTGGCAGTAGAAATTATTTTACTGGCAAATTGCAAGCATTGTGGATTCAAACAGCTTATCATAAAGAGGTGGCAAGTGCGAGCTAGGTGATAAGTGTCTGGCCACAAACTGTGTAAATTAAGCAGGCTAATGTATGAAGATAACCTTATTGCTTCTGGAAAGGTAATATACAGACAATTAGAGAAAACATCATGAAAATATAATAGTGCTACCATAATGCTATTACCCTGCCTGTGAAAATAATTTTAAAATCTTTTCTTATGCGTGCTTGGTTCTCATGATTTACTCAAATTCTTCACCCTGAGGATAGAAGTATATAAACCTTTAACGTCATTGTCCGGAAGTGCTGCGCTGTTTGGTACATTATGTAGATAGATATTTTCTTCTTCCATCACAGTCTGGCTTTTGGAGTAATAGGGATGCAGAGAATTCAAGGATCCAGTCATTGCTGAGGTGTGCCATGTCTAGATATGCATGGCAGGCATACACGATGATTCAAATACCTCACTTCTAAGCTTGTGTGAATATTTTCAAAGGAGCAGCATGGCTTTGCATATATCAGAGCAGATTTCATCCGCACTTTACCAGCTGAATCAACAGCATGGGTTCTAAGGAGGCAATTCTAACATGCAAGCTTTTCTCTACACTGAAATAGCATTTTAATGTTGGAAACTGATGTCTAGATTGCCCTGTCAACAGATGAAGCAGTGGAATTAACCTGGATCACTTATGACAGTGCCGATCTTCCATTTTTGGCCAATAGTGCTCTTGTGTGGCTCTGTGTGGACACTGAGGTATAATGTGTGTTTGCAGGAAGTAATTTTGGGGGCGGGGGGAGTGGAGGTGTGATTCCGTTTTTCAACTCTCAATTTAGGAAGATAAAACCTAGAATGTAGAAAACTTATTTTAACCTGTGCATCTTGGGAAAAGAAGAAAGATAAATTCTGATGTGCTCAACAGTAACACAGTGGTTCATTAAGCATTGTATCATCATGGCATTGCACAGTAGTGCATTTTAAGTGAATGGGGGGCAATTCTCGTCTCAGACCCTATTTCATACGTTCTACTAATTTGAGCAGGTGTGACTGTATCAGATTCATGTTTTGAAGGTTTTCCCTCTCATAGGTTGCTATTTTACACACACACACACACACACACACACACACACACACTGATGTGCTGAGAAAAGCTGAGATGTCTGTCTGATTGTGGTGATGTTCTTGACCCCTTTGTTTAGCTTTATGCATCTACCAGAGGGAATTGCTGGATGAGGCGTGTTCATTTGCTTCTCTGCTCACTGCATGGTTATACAAATTCAGTACTTCCTCTTGCATGTGAAGAATGGAAGCCATATCTGTGGTTAAATTCTTTTGTTGCAGGTTCATGTTCATCTCACCTGTGCAGATAATGCACTGTGTGCTCACATATGACTTCATTGTGAAGTGGCACGTGAAGTAGAAGGCATTTGTAGTGCTTTTCAAAACTCTGTATGTGTGCTGTTATGATCAACGTGGTGTGGCCAACCACTGAGCTAGATTTTAAGCTCTTTCTGATCCGCCTTGTTTCTCTTTAGGACCTCACAATTCCAGAATCAAGTACAGTGAAGAGAGTGATGACTGGAACAGTGGCTGGATTCAAATGGCCACCAAGTGTCAGTGAGGTGAGAAGCCCTGGGTTTGTAGAGAAGATCTGGGAGCTGGGGGTGGTCAAGAAACAGATGTCATGGGGGAGTTTGTTTAGAACATTTTGACTGGACTCTAAAATGGCAGTAGCTTCTCCTGCTCCTTTAGGAATAAAATAAGATGCTATTCAGTTGTGTGCAAGGACAATATCCTGAGCAGCTGGTAAGTATGCTCAGAAGTGAGATTTCACTCATCGTGGAACCATTTGTAGGTTCATGTAATTTACTGGACTTGTTTCTGCATTTTTTGCTGTCGTTTCAAAAGTATTTAGCTTCCCCAAATCAGCGGGGGAGCAAAGGCATTCCCCTGAGCAACAGTGAAAGACTTTCTGGTGTAGCATTGGGAGGTTAACAGTTTTCCTCAAAACTAGCTGCTGGAAACCTTTCCTTTTATATGTAAAGAAACATTAATCAATAAGAGTATTGTGACTCCAGGCTAATGCTTAGGATGCTCATCTGAGATGAGGTACCTGGACTCCAATCCTTGTTGCTGTGAATGTGGTTTTCCTGACATCTGACAGTGCTAGCATTAAAAGCCTACAGCTGTCTCTCAGATCGCTGCTTTAAGGAATCCCTTGGGACCTGGAAAATGAAGTGGTTTCCTCACCTTGGGAAAAGGAGGAAGAAAGATAGCTGACATCTGACAGTGCTAGCATTAAAAACCTACAGCTGTCTCTCAGATCACTGCTTTAAGAAATCCCTTGGGACCTGGAAAATGGAGTGGTTTCCTCTCCTTGGGAAAAGGAGGAAGAAAGATATGAGAACCCAGTGATGCAGTTGTGACTGCACCAGTGAATACCTTGATCAGAGGGAGACATATCTCTTCCTTCCCTTCTTAATCTTGCTCATAATCTTCTTTGGTTTTCCTGTAGATGCCTGTAAATGGGGGACTTGACTTTGTTGTCTTATTGTCAGTGTTGTCAACGACTTTATTTTTGAGAACAAAACACAATGTGAACTGCTTTGTTGATACAGGCTGCTTGATAAGCTCTCATAGACTAAGTATTTCCAATTTAAGCAATTGTGAAAGTAGCTGTGGATGCTCTGTGATTCTCTTGGAATGTTTCTGAGCCTGTACTTCTCTCTCTGTAGCCCGTGAA
>NW_010583784.1:1151-12943 GCF_000705375.1 Tinamus guttatus | reverse complement strand
CAGACGGAGAAGGTGAGGATTTGGCAGACAGGATCATACTGCTGGTCTGTCTAGCCTGGCATCTTGCCCTTTGCTGGGACTAAGGGCTACAGCTGTACAAGGAGTGTGTGTAACCGGTTGAACAATTCTGGGGCAAGAGGAAACAAGATTCTCTTGCATGCAATTTTGTAGTTTAATTAGTTTCTAACCTTGAGGTTTAGAATAATTTAGCATTAAGGACAACAAAGTTTAAGTCATTGCAGATTATATAGCACCAGAATTTGAAAGACCTGCAATAGTAAATTCTGTAGATCGAACATGAGAAGTAAGAAATTTGCATTTTTTAAAAACGCTGTTTCTCTGTTGTCTTGTACAGTTGTCTTTCCAGTTTCTCATCATAGCAAATTTGTTAATTGAATCTGGTGGAAGAGTTTCACAGGACCAGGAAAGTTCCATGTAAAATACAGTCTGTATATCACAAAGTCAGGAGTTGGTAGTCTTGCAGGATTTTATCCTCAGCCAGTGAAGATCCAGAGGAAAAGAGATCAAATTAAGTGAAATAGGATTTGTATCTATCAGGGGATCTGGGTAAAGCCAGAAAGATTAAGAGCAGCTAACTGTAAATTCTGAGGGGCTGTCAGTCTTAATTTGAGCTCACAACAAGGAACACAAGGGAGGAGCAGTGTTTATCATACCTCTTGTGGAAAGCTCTATGCTTTCTCATACTAACACAAAGACTTTGTTTCTACAACTGCAGTGACATACTGAGCATAGGTATGAGGTTGCTCTGTGATAGACTTCAGGGATCTCTGATTTCTCTGGGCCAAATGTGAGAATGAGGATGCCGTGGCCCCTTGTCTCTAGAGTTGTCTGCTGTGTGAACTGCAGGAGAAGTTTTTAGTACCTGCATCAGAAGAGAGGCTGAAGTGCTGGGGTGAGGGTAGGAAGGGAAAAGCTTTTTACCTTGCAATATGTTTCTGATTTTATTTTCTCTCACTGAGGAAAGCCTAAGAGTTTTCCTGCTTTGCAGATGGTGGTGTGTGGGTGAGCTGCCTGTTTCCTATGTAGCAGGGATAGGGTCTGTTTGCTCAGTGGAGCAAATCAGCACCATCCTTCCCCTGAATGTTTTGTCCTCTTCATACAGCCAGCTGTCTGCTACCAAGCTATCACAAAGAAGCTGAAGGTTTGCGAAGAGGTAAGGCAAATCTTAGCTTTGGTGGATTTTTATTAATGTTATAACAACTTGCAGTTCCTCCAGAACTGTATGATGGGGTTTTTTTTTTTTTTCAGGAAACGGGATCCACCTCCATCCAGGCAGCAGACAGCACAGCAGTCAACGGCAGTATCACACCTACAGACAAAAAGTAAGACCTCCAACGCACTTCAGCCATTTTCCTTCCTTTTCCTCCTTCCCATCTCACACATGCAGCCATTATCCAGTTTGTCACTGTGAATAAATAAACCTAATGTTTCTCTCTAACTGCTGATCTCCTATGTCCTTGTGTGAAACTGATTTGGATGGGAGGAGGGAGGCAGATAGATACAAACAGGTGCTACACTATAGAAAAAATTCAGCATGACGTCTGGCCCGGCTGCATTTGCAGTTCAGGGCTTTCCTGCAGCTGCCCTGTTCCTGTGGGGCATGCTGCAGAACACGAAGGAGCAGTATTTCTGAATGCCGTATGAAGTGGGGAGATAAAAGGGTATCTTTTTCCGCTGGTGTCTGGCAGTTGACTGGGGTTGTTTAATTGCTATCTCGAGCATGTAGAAGATGAGGAAGAGGGAGGCGTGTTCTCCCAGCACAGGAGCTTTGCTGCGTAGCACGTAAGCCTTCTGGTTTCTTCTAACGTCCCTCTTCTCCTTTCTAGAGTGAGAGAAGCCTCAGTTAAGCTTCCTGTTTCACTCTTTAACTTCCGCTCTGTTCAAATTCAGCTCAGGCCGGGGCCTGTTTGCCGTTAGGGTCGTTTTCTTGGCATGCGAATTCTCAGCTGTGCTCAAGGGGAACCAAAATAACAATGAAGCTATTCAGGTAAAACTGTCTCTCAGTGAAGTGTGGTTCAGAGGTGGGTTGGAATAGAAAAAAACATCTCTTCTGTTGGATAGAGTAGAAAATAGGCGGACCTCGCTAAAGGAGCTGTAGTGACTTGCTCTGACCTGCCTAGTTTATTTTAACAAAATAGAGCATAACCTAGCTACAAGTTGGAGTGCAGGCAGCTTGCTGAAGCCACAGTGCTTCTGTAGTGTGGCTAATTCCGAAGAATTAACTGTGGGGGTTGCAAGGCAACTTTCATTGTAAACTCGGACGTGTAGCTGAACACATTTCCTGCTAAATTTTTTTTTTCTTTTGCTATTAAGTTGTATGATGTATAAAAAGATCCCTGCAGTTGTGATGCAAAACAATTCCTCTTGCAGGGTAGTTATAGAGAAGGAATGTGGTGTGTATGTTCATGGTTGGTTTTTTTTTTTTTTTCTTCCCCCTCTGCTTTTTACCCCTCCTCCCCCTTTGTTTTGTTTTAAAACAGTACAAGACCTTTGCCAACTCTTGAGCAGCTGATATCTGAGATTATTGTCACTCATGCTGACCTGTACAGGCCTGTTACTTCCTTTATTTCTGTGTCTGTCCAAAATCAAGTCTGCAGTGCAGGGACTAGGTCTTTGGTCTATGTGTGATGCTTAGCCCAGTAGTCTGTGCCAGGCCTTACAAAAAGAGAAGTTGTGATGTGTTCAGCAGTATGAACAACCATTGTATCCATGACTCAGTATAAAAATCAAAAGATATATTTGAGAAGCATCTACTGATCTCCAAATGTTACCTTTTTCTCTTCAGTAAGACAGTGGGTGACAAAAGAAAGCACAAAGACAGCACAATTTTAATTTAGAAAAAACTCCCCAAACCTTCATTCTTTAATTAGCCTTTTGAAGCAGACTAGAACACTTTCTTCAGGAAACTTTTATGAATATTTCATAAGCAAAATAAATGCCATCTTTTTCTTAAAGCCTTATATCTGCCTGTTTGAAAAGGGTGACTTAAACATTCTCTTATTCTAGCTGTGACTGCAGTATATTTTTTTTTGTTTGTTTGTGATACTCCAGGATTTGTTCTTCATCGTTTCAGGACCATGGTGCCAACATCAGTTACTTTTTGTTGCACATTCCCTTTCCTGCCTTGATGCTTATCTCTTCCCCTCAGGATAGGATTTCTGGGACTTGGCCTGATGGGAAGTGGCATTGTCTCCAACTTGCTGAAAATGGGTCACACTGTCACTGTCTGGAATCGGACTGCTGAGAAGGTAAGCACGTGCTCTAGCTATGCACAGACAGTGCCTTTCTAAACACGTATCCACCACCTTTTAAGTGTGTATGCAGCACCTCAAGTTCAGGAGGGCCTTGGGTCAGCATTCCCTAGGAGGGGATACTGGGAAAATGCAGAGCTTGCCTTGTTCACAAGACAAAAACAAGGATTGTCTTGTTCTAATATATTTTCCTAAGTGCTTGTTGATGGCCAGAGTTGATTAGTGTGGTCTGTCCTGAAAAGGTCATTATTAGGTGAAAAGTCACCATGTTGCTGCCCTTTCGTTTGAGACCAGAGAGCTACCCGAAAAGTTATAACCCATACCACTCTCAGCTGTGCAGGTTCCTATTTATTGGCCAGCAACATGTTTTGCTGTGTCTATTTACCAGTTTATTCCTCATTTTTTCTCCAAAAATCGTGGTATTCAATCTCTTCTGATTTCTCCTGAGTAACCATCTCTTTTTCTTCCTAAGTTCTTCACTTAGGGACTCAGAAAAGTGTCAAAGGAGACCTTGTTTTTGGAGGGGTATGCAAACAAAAAAATAAGTTATTATATAGTTAATATGCCAGGCCTGACTCACTTTACTTTGGGTCCAGCCAGAAGAGTTTTTGTTACAGCAAGAACACTAGGGAACCCATTTGCTCTGTACATCGTTTTCCTTACGTTTGGATTTATGAATTTTGCAGTGTGATTTGTTCATCCAGGAGGGGGCACGACTGGGAAGAACCCCTGCTGAAGTTGTCTCCACCTGTGATATCACCTTTGCCTGTGTATCAGATCCCAAGGCAGCAAAGGATGTAAGGATTAGCTCTTATTTTCCCTCTGCTAGATAGACTGCAGCATGCAGTCCCTGAATGCCCCTTCTTATCCTACTGACCATGGTAGACTTGGCATCTGCATGCTGAGCAGTGCACCTGTGTAAAAGTAAACTTCCTCCCTCTTCCTTTACTACCCTCAAATCCCACTTGTTTGAAGTAATACCTGAGGGGACAGTTTTGATATTCCTCTAGTGCAGTGTCAGGCTTGCTTGAACTGCTGTCCTGTAGGATTGGAGTTTCTTTTGCTCTTCTTTTCCACACAGCTGGTACTTGGTCCGAGTGGAGTGTTGCAGGGGATTCGCCCAGGGAAGTGTTATGTGGATATGTCCACTGTGGATGCAGATACAGTCACAGAGCTGGCCCAGGTAATAATATTGGACCAAACTTCTAATATTTGTGACCAAACTTCTAATATTTGTGATATAACAGCAGTGTCGCAGTTCTTGTTGTTCAAGGCACTTAACTGTCAATTAATACAGATGTCTCTTAAGATGCTCCAGATTCTTTTAGAGGGAACTCAAGTCTCAGGCGAATGAAACAAAGTAAATTTTCAAAATTTGTCCAGTGAACGAAACCGAATGATAAATACTGTGATAGTAACAGCAAAGCTGGTAAACTTCTCAGAAGTGTCATGTGGCACCATTGTAAGCAGCCAGAGAAACTTGAAGCCTACAGCCATATTAGTACTCTGTAGCAAATAGGAAGAGGAAGTACTGTCTGGATGAGTAATTGTCTTAAATCCATATTCTGTTTATTTCAAATGTTCTAGTTGCGGGAAATGAGTGTGTTCATGTTTCATTCTGTAGAATTATTTTTATGAGAAGATTTCTCTATATTTCTGTATTTTTCTGTAAAAGTTCTTTGAGTTCTTCTGACAGGGAGATCTTTGATTTCTTTTTTGACATCTTAATTGCTTTTCTCTGCCCTAAAAGCAGTATATGTTCTGGGGGAACAGGTAGGACTGTCAATTTTGTGATGCAGGAGTGTATAACATATGAATTTGAAGAATGTAGAGTCATGTCCGTTAGTAAATCTCTGACTGAAGATGTGTGTCAGAGGCCTTTTTTCTGTGGAAGATAATAAAAGTAAATGTGAGATTCGCATGCTTCTTGTGCACCTTTAGCATTGTTCCTCGGCTATTACAGGCTGCAATGGCAAGAACATATAGGCTCATCTGCTGAAAATATGTATGTACGGTAATGATGGGGGGCAGAGAACTACTGGTGCTCTGGAAAGTGAGAGCAGCTTTTGGTCTGGAGTTTTCCTTTGCTGGATGTGGTGCATTATTTGTTAGGTATTTTACAGTGCTTCACTCTCCTGTTTGTATGCCTGAACTCCTTGCTCTGCTTTAAAATTCTGTCTTTAGGGGTAGGAATGCCTAAACAATGTTCTTGCTGTGCTGACTGCTTAGCACGGATGCTTGGTGTTTATGCACAGCTAAACAGAGACATTCTTTTTCCAGGTGATAGTTTCCCGGGGCGGTCGCTTCTTGGAGGCACCAGTGTCAGGAAATCAGCAGCTGTCTAACGATGGAATGCTCGTGATCCTGGCAGCTGGTGACAAGGATTTATATGAGGACTGCAGTAGCTGTTTCCAAGCAATGGGGAAGACCTCTTTTTTTCTAGGTAATTGAAACACCAGGGATCTGATAGCAGTTTCTTAGTACAAGAATGAGGTGTCCAGAAAGGAGTATGGGAGGTACACATATCATCTTTGTAAGCCACTGGTAAGAGGGGCTGGCAATCTCCATAGACAGTATGGGAAGCTGGCCTGCACTTGTGGAGTTTGGCCAACCTCAGAGCCTCTAGCCTACGTTTTCTTTTTAAAATATTGACTAATTTTGGAGATTTACGTGAAGCTTTTTATTCTAAATCATACTTAGTTGTTTCTCCCTTCCCTTAGCTGCTTGGAAAGATGAGCAAGGTTTCTGAGGTCTTTTGGGAGAAGGGAGAGCTACCAAGTGCCTGGGAACAATACGCAGAGCCTAGTAGTGTGAATGCTGTGTGGGATGGGGGAGCAGGGCTGCTGCATTTCTTCTGGAGGAATGCCCCATGGTGTGTCTCACTCACAGGTGAAGTAGGCAACGCCGCGAAGATGATGCTTATTGTGAACATGGTCCAAGGCAGCTTCATGGCTACGATAGCAGAAGGACTGACTCTGGCTCAAGTAACTGGTCAGTCCCAACAGACCCTTCTGGATATCCTCAATCAGGGTCAACTTGCCAGCATCTTCCTGGACCAGAAGTGCCAAAGTAAAGTTATCTTACATTGTTTTATTATACAAACATTTGCTGCAACCTAGGGAAAGTTCAGTTAATAGTAGAAGGAAGAAGGTAACCATCCCATTTTCATCAGCCTGGGATTATGGGTCTTTTAAGCATTCTGGAAATGAAGAACTGAGTTTCCTTCCTCCCCATTTACAGCCAGGGCTTCTGGGAATCTAACACCCCAAGCTCTGCATTGCCACCAGCAGGCTGACAATTTGAGTTGACATTGGGGCTGGATAATAAGTGAAATGGAGGGCAAGCTCCTCGGAAATCTGAGCTCACTTTGTCAGAGGGTGATAGTGACATTGTCTGCCGCAGCTGGGCGGAGACAGCAGAGAAATAGAAGAGCTAGAAGTAGCATTCTTGATGTTCTTGGTGGGAAAGGGAAGTTTGATGGTGTTTTACATGCTGTTTCAGTGTGCTAGGCTTGATTTACTTTTATCATGCTTTTTGCACCCCCTTGTCTCTTGCAGATATCTTGCAAGGAAACTTTAAGCCTGATTTCTACCTGAAATACATCCAGAAGGATCTTAGATTAGCTATTGCATTGGGCGATTCTGTCAACCACCCAACTCCCATGGCAGCTGCAGCCAATGAGGTGAGTCAGTGTTGAGATGTATGTTATGCAGTGTTTCCTCAGTGGGTAGAGAGCCGCTTTCCAACAAGAGACAAAATTTAAGAGCAGCCTGGTCTCTGAGACATGGGAGCAGGGACTGTAGTGTATTTTGGGTAGGAGGGAAGGAAATTGATGTACTTGTGGAAGCCCTTAAAATGTCACCTTCAGCAAACACAGATGGCCTAAACAAGGCCCAGCATGTTCTGATCTGTGCTGTTCTAGTGGCTTGGAATACTACACAGTTCTCTGTTTGCAATGGTCTGCAAAATAATTTGTGCCAGACAAAGTTTCCCCCTGAGCTTAGTCACTGATCCTTTTCCAACTTCTCTTCTCTAGGTCTATAAACGAGCAAAAGCATTGGACCAATCGGACAACGATATGTCTGCAGTGTACAGGGCCTACATCCACTAGGCTGCACCATTCTTACTGTTAATACTATGATTATTGATTAATATTATTATGATACTGGGTTTTAACTCTGGACCAGTCCATCTCTGTCTCTCCATTTCCTTTTATACACAGACTTTGAGACCTGCCACGAAGGCAGCTGCTGCGGTGACCTTCCCCTGGTGGCAAACGGGGGGGAGGAGGGGGCTCGGATTGTTGCGCTCTGATTAGAAAATCCATGCCATGCACTGACAGTCATGGAACAGGACAGTGGCGGCTTGTTCAGAAGCTCTGAGGCAACTCTGCCAGAAATCTGCTGCTTGGCTGCTTTTGTTTTCCTCTTTGTATGCTTGTCCAAGATGCTGTTTCTAATGATTCCTTTTCTCCTTTGCTGTGAAATAATGTGTGTGTTGGACTCTCTGCATCAAGGGGACAGGTCACATATGTCCCATCTACCTGTGAATATCAGTAAAAGCCTTGGTCCCAATTAAGGTGAGGAGCATTCCTGTTCATCACCCACTGTTAGAGAACAAAGCACCTCCCATGGAGGAGAAGGGCAGTTCCAGAAGGTAATATTGGGGTTGCATGCAATGCTGTCTTGATTCTGTTTCCTTTTTAAACTTCCATCTCCCTGGCACCTTGATGGAGGAATTCCCTCATACTGACGGGAAGAACTGATTGCATCCACGTCTTCCCCTGTACAGACAACTTTAGCTTAGGGAACACAGTCCTTAGGGAGAATGAGAGAACGCCATTGTAAATGTAGCCTCCTAAAAAGTTCATCACAGCTGCCCATCCCACAAACAGTATTGGAGATTAGTGTGTTTGCCTAGAAAACCGTAAGAAAAGTGTACGGCCTAAAACTAGGCCAGGGGTATTTTGGTTGGTGAGGGAACGAACCTTAAGGTTGCTCCGGGCCTTAGTTTATGTTAATTTCCTCTTGCTTTTTATTTTAATTTTTTTAAGTACCCTCATAGTTAATATTTACAACGGCTTCCTGGAGTGTAGCAGTGTCACAAGCAAGGTGATGAGACTAAGAGGGGTAAGAGGAGTGATTGTAGAGCCAAGAGTTTGAGCACCAATCCAGGCGCTCTCTCTGGCCTTTACATAGTCTTTTTATCTCTTAACCTGTTTCCCCATCTTTAAAGGTGGGTGATAATTACCTACCTCAGAGGAGTATTTTGTGTACTGATCAGTGATCTTTGTACATGTCAGATTTTCCATACATGTCCATAGTGTTACTGCTCTGAGTATATCACTAGTGCAACATGAAAGTTTTCCCTGTACTTGTGACTCTGCTTGTACCCAAATACAACTTCTAGAAAGGCTGGTAAATAAAATGGGAGCTAAGACTTCTGCTGAGCTCTAGCCTAGAAATACAGGAGTTGAGCTGCAGATAGCCAATGCTTAAGAGCAGAGAAGCTGCCCATGTTGACAGAGCAACAGAGAGTCCAAAGGATGCCTGTCTCTAAATATGCATCAAGCATGGAGTTTTTAATTCTTTCAGTATTAGTCTTTGCATTTTAGATTTGAGAGTTAGTAAAATGCTGATAAGAAGCTTTACTAGCTCGAATCGCTTCTTGGTGACACAATCTCCTCCCTTGGGTTGGGATTTTGAAGGAGAAAAAAAAAGCAAATTCCAAGTAGGCCATGTTCCTTTAAAGCCTTGAGGGCTGCTCCTCCTGCTGTTTCATGTTTCTAGGCACTTAATGGCTATTTAGGGAAACTTTCCTGTGGCTGAAGACTTCTTACCAATCCTGCTTTGGGCAACGCTCAGGGGCACCTCATTAAGAAGCAGAGAAAGTTAATCAGATACCCCTTATGGAACATGATATCTAATTCATAATGCTGTAAATGTTACTTTGTGTTGAATATTTCACCTCTGCTGATCACTATTATTTGTGGGCTAATATTGTATTATGCATTATGTCCTGTGGTGAACATCTAGTAATAGACTTGTTACATCACTTCGCCTGTTTCTCAGTGGTATATGTGAACAATATTAGTTAAAACGTACACGTTTCTTTGGCAGTACAACTGTCATCCTGCATGTAGATATTCATATTAAAGCACATGTAACTACCCAGGATAACCAGCCATTTAGCCTGCTTTTGACATACTTACGCTTTCCCCTGTCCGGCAGAACTCGTCAATTAGCATTGGAAATCCCTGGTTAAAACACTGCTGTTAAGAAATCCCGTGATTGCGTAGTGAGGGCATCTGGGGGAAATGGTGATTTTGGGGACGGGAGAGGAGACCATGGGTTTTACTGTGTAAGAGATGCTTGGGGAGGGAGATCTTGTGTCAGACCCAGCTGGAGGAGAGCGGAGCTGGGCAGAGTCAGGGCAGCCCTCCCTGTGGAGGCCACCAGGAATGGCTGGGAGGCGGCTGGGCCTGAGCCCACGCAGTCCAGGATATCCCTCTGTTACGCACTGGTGCCTCCACCAGCGATAGGCCCAAAAGAGGAAATCCAAATCTCGTGACGTGTGTTTCATAGCGAATCCCAAGAATCGTGTATGTGGGGGCAGTACCTCCCCAGTCATCCTGGCACTGCAGGTTTTATTTCCCAGAAATACCGTAGCCCTCAAAACCGAGACAGTTGGGCCCGTGGCAGTTATCCCTCTGTTACGCACTGGTGCCTCCACCAGCGATAGGCCCAAAAGAGGAAATCCAAATCTCGTGACGTGTGTTTCATAGCGAATCCCAAGAATCGTGTATGTGGGGGCAGTACCTCCCCAGTCATCCTGGCACTGCAGGTTTTATTTCCCAGAAATACCGTAGCCCTCAAAACCGAGACAGTTGGGCCCGTGGCAGTGGCAGGCGCAGCCCAGTCAGCCCTGTAGTTTGTCCTGTAAGAGGTGGCAGGGGACGGGCTGCAGGCCGGGGTGCTGCCTGCCAGCTCCACAGCTACACCCCACCGGGAGCAGAGACCCCGAGAGCTCAGCAGAGCATCCCAAGTGAGGAGCAGGGGTGGAAATGGTGAAAATTGGACTGTTTCAGATGCTGTTTGAGATTGACTCAAGTGGCAGTCTCGCTTGGATCCTTATATTTATTTCTGTAGCCTCTGAACATGGATCTTATTCTGTTCCTAGGCCTGAGATCGAGGGGAGGGAAAGCGTGGGAGGGAAGCCGTGGATTGAGAGATGCTCTAATAAAACTGGCTAGTAAATGTTGTCTTAATATTGTTGACAATTCTGTAAAGTTCCTTTTTATGAGAATTTCTGTTTTAGCAATTTGCTCTTTTTTTTGACCCTCCTTTTTAAAGAGAAAATGTGACACTTGTGAAAAGCTTGTAAGAAAAGCAGTTTCTTTTTTTTTTTTCTCGATGATAGATCCTATAGTTAATTAAGGTTGTGAATTTTTATTTTTTGCCTTGTTTTTAATTAACGTTTGTCATTCAGAATAGGATGTGTGAAAATGTTTAAATGGCAAAACAAAACGATTTTTGTGCAATTAACAAAGCTACTGGCAAGGAAAAAAAAATAAAAACCTTTCTTGGTAACACCATGTTCTTGTGGCAGTTTCTGAAGCCCCTCAGACCCGTGGTAGCATTAAAAAGCGCATGTGTGCTTCCTACCCTCCCAAAATGGAGGTTGAAAAACACCTCAGAAAGCATCTTGGTGCTAGAAGCAGCCTGATCTTGCAGGGGAGGTTCCCCAAAGGATGGGCTTGGATAAACTCAGTCTCCCACGCACAGCAGAGCTGTCTGCATTTGGACCAAAGGGAAGATGAAGCTTGGAGTGAAGAACCACGAGATATGTTAGCTCATGAACTTTCCAGTGATTAGAAATTTGTCTTGTCCCACTGACGTGCTGTTGGGAGCCCAGCAGACTCTGTGTGGACTCCCCTTTCTTCTAGCACGTGTTTTTTTTGAGCACCAACTCTTGTAGACTCAGTGGGGAATGACATTTTCCAATGAGGTGAAGACAGGATCTCTTTACTTAAAGAGTTTGCAAAAACTGTAGTACTGCTCCCTGAAGAACCAGGCAATATTTACTGTTGAGTACCAGCTGTGCATTGTTCATGGCAACATAGATGTACTGATACTTCCCCCAGAGGGGCTCATGCTGACAGCAGTTAGTAAATGTTCTGCTTTAGTTAAAATGAGGGACGATAAAGAAAGAAAATGAATGTTGTGACTGAAAGCAAAGCAGAAGGTGATGTGTGGCAGAGCTGTGCTTGGGTTCACAGCGCCCTGGGAATGGGGAGAGCTGCTGCTGCACTGCTTGCAGTGAGGAATGCCTGTGTGTCCGGAACCCTCTTCCTCGCGTGGTGAAGAGACCGTCCTTGAGCTTGGTGAAGCTGCTGTGCAAGAGGGGCCGGGCCGCGTCGGTGCCTCTGCCGCGCTGCGAGCCTGGCGCTCCTCGGGTACCAACCGGCCTGGGCACTTGCTCAGGGCAGTGTAACGTTGTGGGGTCAGGGCGGGGGTAGCT
>NW_010583783.1:474997-480988 GCF_000705375.1 Tinamus guttatus | reverse complement strand
TCTGAAAATACGAGAACAGGATTTATCTTACCTGTTTACTGTTAAAACAAAATGTGTACCTACCATTACAGAGTAACTGTATTTTTTCCCCTCTTACTGTTACGGTGACAGAAGTCTCATACTTGAACCATCACCTCTGTGAGGCTGTGTGAAGGCAATGTGAAAAGATTGAACCCTGTTCGAGGACAATCTTACACACCCACTTTTAGAAAAGGGATGATCATATTAAATCCAGGAAAATACTCTCATCCTGAGACTCAAGCATGCATGTGAATACCTCACTGTGGGTTTAAACAAATTCCTGTCTCTCATGTACCTGCTAGGTATTGTGAGCACCTAGTTAGACCAGACTGATACCCGAGGGCAGCCTGCAAGAGCTGTCCAAGTCTCCTTTGGCACCCTGACTTTTCCACAGAGAGAATGGGAGTAGGTACTTGGGTAGACACACATGGCTGACTCAGATCCCCAGATGGCTTCACTATCCTGACCTCCAAGGAGACCCCAGATATTGGGACCCTGTCCCAAAAGCTGCCAAGGCTGGACTGTGCTCATCTAGGCAGCTAGTTCCTCTGTGCTAGGCCCACGGGCCTGGCTACTTCTCTTACCTGGTGTGGGACAGGATTTGCCTGCACTGGCTGCAGTCACTGAAGATTCCCCCACAGTTTCCAACACTTGAGGTGTCTGGGAGCATTTACCTTAGTTGCCTTCAGGGCAACTATGACTTCATTGTCAGATAGTTTCTGAAAGTTTTCTGTCCTTCCTTATCAAAATACAAGAAATTTCATTTTGTGAAGGCCTATTATCTTTTCCTCTCATGATTTTGCTGATAAAATATGGGGTTAGTCACAAAACACTGTTTAGTCAGAAAACACCAAACATCATTTAGTCACAAAACACCAAAACACAAAACACTCATCCTCATGTACTTCTTCTGTACTAAAGGATGTGAAGTAGTTTGACTATCACTATACACTACAAAACTATATCAAACCCACAGTCAGTTTTTCCTTAGACACAGTTATGCCGGCAAGCCTCCTACTGCTGGAAGGCAAAATTTCTTCCACGGCAGGATTTTCAGGACTAGATGAAACCACAATGGTGTCAAAGCCCTGGAGCAGCTCAGGATCTCACCTGTTGGTGATGGGAGGGAGAAAGAAGAAGGTGCTTTCCCAACCTGCCCCCAAACTCTCCCACTGATAAATCCTCACCCCAGAGTAGTAGACAAACCCATGTTATTCAGTGAATTTTACCAAGCTCAGATAAATACCATTGTTGCTTCCTTTTTTTTTTATTGTAACAAAAGTGCTTTGGGCTTTTGTACAAGATCAGACATTCTGTGTGTGAAACAGTTAACTCCCTACTTTTGGATATAGATACAGACATCTGCTCACGCAGTGTCAGCCTTAAAAGCTCTCTACACTTACCCAATCACTGCAAAACTGACTGCATTTCCCCCAACTTAAGATCATATCACCAAGGAACTAGTTTATCTGCTATTCTGATCTGTATCATTGTAACAGAGAGTACCTAGACCCCAGCTTCGCAACTTATTTTCATGGAATAAATCACTGTTATCTAGAAGGACACAGTGGTGTTTTCAGTAGTATGCAAACTTCAGTTCATGCACTCTTGGATTGTGATTTAATCCAAATTAATTCTTTTTTACTGTGTATTTTCAATATTTTTCCCTGCTACTTTATAAAACAATAATATATTAACTAAAATGTATTTTCATGGACAAATTTGAGAAGGCCATATTTGTGGTTTTTAGAAACTATATTACAACCAGATAGGTCATAAATAAAACCTACATATTTGATGTTCAACACATGTATGCTGTTTTAGTTCACACATTCAAGTAACATTAAAGTAAAATAAGTTAAGATTTTTCTGCACTTTTAACTCTCAATCAAGATATTACATGAACTTCACATTTTTTCTGTTACATGCTTGACTATATATATATATATATTCTCTAAAAAGCTAGGCAATGCAACTGTTGTGATGTACATAAACTAATCCTTATCTATCTGCATCAATGACCAAAGCTGAAAATAGAAGTGTATGTTGTCTGGGCCTAAATCACACTGATCCAATAAAGCTGAGATATGCAAACACCTTCCCAGATTGCAGCTGTCTTATATATGAAGACTTCTGAGCTAAGCATGGAATTTCTACTTTTCAACTTTCTTTTTGTTCCAGCAAATACATAAGAAAACCCAAACCATGCATACCTCAAAACAATTTGATGTAAACTTTACTTCTTCCATATATCTTTACTCATTTCCTGTTTGAAGAGTTCTTGCTACATTTTTGTAGTTTGATTGCCTTTCAGTTTTATTCTTCTTTTCCTTCTTTCCTCTTAATTTTTAACTGATCTGCTCATCGGAAATGCCTCCTATGTTTTTAATCATACTATCTGTGAAAAGGCACAGATGTGATCACATATAGTATTTCACATCAGTCTGATTAGCAGAGGAAATATTTTGAAGCTGTCGCCTTCACCCCACAACAGTATCCTCCTTTCTTACAGCATCTCCCCTCTGATCATTGAAGACAGGCCAAGAGTCTAGGGCTCCCTTTGAATGTGTCTCTCCTTCCTCTCAACCTGCCCTTGTTTTCAAAAAGGCTCTCTTCCCTCTATGGTTGTGAGCTCTATTTCTATGTGTGATAATTCATCTATATTTGATGGCCAGAATTCACAAATATTATTCCAAGTATCCAGGCTTGAAATTGCTAATCTCAAGAAAGCTGATTGAGATCAGAGCAGCCAGTCTGCTGAAAAGACGTCATACCATCACTTCATTTCCTCTGCTGGCTTCCTGTGGAAGACAAGGTCATATTCATGTTTTCAGCCATTATTTTCAAATCCGCATATATATCTGAATTACGTGTGGGATTGCTTCATCCACTGTGATCGTGACATTTTGCATCAGCTATTTTCCAGATGTGAACAAACTGTCTGTCTTAATGCAGAAACTTAGTGCAGGAGACAGAACTTGGCTGGCAGCTGGTCCACATAGTTGGAAAGGAATTCATATCCGGTATGTGCAGGAGGACCATGGGCTCATCACCTCGAACCAGACATACATCCCACCTTTTCTAAAGCAACATTTCACAGCAAAACTATCCCAAACCAAAGCCAGAAAATGAATGGGTAGATAGATGCCTAAAACATTTTTGAAAATATTAATGGCAGGCTAAAAATGTGATTTTCTCAGAGGATAAAGCTTTAACAAATATGGATCCAAAATACATTGTAAGATGGTTTAAACCACTGGCTCAGTGTTTGTCATACACATAGTGTCTACAGCACTTACAAATGAACAAAAACATACAGCCCAGTTACAGGCCAAATAGAGTAACACGACAAGAATCCCCACCCCACTCTGCTCATTGACAACACTTATTTATGAGTTAACTATTTCTGTGACTATAAGTGGGTGGGATGCAGATCTAGATTTTCAGTTTGTTTAGCGTTTTTTTATGCAAGCTTTAACTTGTTTCTTAATTCCTTGTTTCAACAGGAAACTAGAGGATGTTTCTTCATAGTTAGGAGTTCAGATTTCAGACTCAGGCTCTGCTTTGGTTTTGGTCTAGCTTGAACAAATTTACATTAATTGACAAGTGAGGTCATACAGCTGAAGGACGTAAATGTCAATCATGATGTATGGTTTGACATAGTCACAGACCCAAAAAGCACTCCAGCAGGGAAACTGCTGTTGTTTTGTTTTTTTTTTTTTGGATACTCCTGAGAATCTGCAACCTCCCTTAATTTCATCAGGAACTGCATGGACTTCACACTTTTCCGAATCAGATCCCTATAGCTACATTGCTGTAAAGGACATAAAATCAACCTGAAAGGTCTCCTGCTTCAGATACGGTAGGATTTCCTTTATATATTTGTCAATTAACTACCTTGCATACTTTTTGCACTCAACAAATGTACAAAGCAACCCATAGCAATGTTCAAATATTTTACTGTTTATCAGCTTTGGAAATCTGTAGCATCATTCAAGCATTTGGAGGTTGGAAGCTATTTGTGTTAACAGTTAAGCCCACCACAACCGAGTTGGCACTGACTCAGAGCTGGAAGTTCAGATATCATCAGCAAAATGGAGCTTTGCTACTCATTCTGGGTTGCATTGCACATATGGTAAAATTTCTCCCAAAGTGTGTGTTTCCTTCTACTCTTTCGAGCTTCGTCTTCCCCACTCCCTGGCTCTTCCTGGCTCCTGGGTCACATAGGCCTTTGTGAGATCTACCAGAGAAGAAAACATTGCCCCAGTCCCTCTACCTCCTTGGATGGTAGGAAATCTAAATGGAAAATGTTTGCTATGGATATGGTGCAGACAGTTTGCTCCAGACTTTAAATTATGACAGCCTTTTCTCCTGCTCCCGCTCACACGGTATATCTAGTGTCAGCCTTTCATACCTACAGCTCTGCAAGAGGCCATTGCTTGGAGAAAATGCGCTGACACAAAACTGTATTCCGCCACAAACTCCATCGCAGCAGTTCTCCAAACAAGGATTTTGCCAAATTCGATCTAAAAAAAAAAGAAGGAAAAAAAAAAAAAGCTGGCAATTTTAAAATGCAACCAGCTTCTTCAACTGCTTGAGGGAATAGGTCATGAGGTGCAGTGGACGCAGAAAGAAAACTTGACACACACACATCAGCATGATGTCTAACCTCTTGGAAATCAGTTAAATCAGTAGAGTGGCTGAAACTATTAGCCTGAAACAAAATGTTGTCACTTCAAATGCACAAATAGCCAGATTCTGCTCATGGACCTCCTTCACCAGCACACTGTTTCTTGCCATATTCCTTACATCAGGGTTGCTGGAGCACAGTGAACTGATACAGTGGGAATAGGAACACTTAATCTCAAAGGCAGATGTATTTTTTAATACATTTTTTAGCACTTTGTGATGTATTTGCCTGTGCCAGGAGACTTAAATATTTAAACAGGGTGACAAAGTTCATTTCAACCTCAATGACAGTCAAACCCCCTGACATGGCCTTTTTGTGATGTGAGTAGAATTTTCTTCATAGAAGTAGCTGGCCTCAAAAGAGAAAGGGAAAAAAAAGTTCCCTTCCAACTTTTAAAACCTGAGAAGTCTTTGTAGCTTTTCTTCCACCTTAACTTGATAAGTCACACCACCCATTTTCTATACTGAGGGCCTTTTTTAAAAAAAAAAAAAAATCTTTTCTAAATTGAGCCACAGATGTATTTGCCAGGGAAAAGCAGCCATCGCTTGTGCGCTTCACAGAGTGGGCAGGGAGAGCTGGCAATGCCTGTGTGACCTCCAGAGAGACCCAGGTGTTTTGAGTCCCATCCCAGGCTTAACTCCTGGGGCGTTTTCAGCTCAGCACGGCTCTCCCTCGGCAGCACCGCAGGGGTGTGCCCGTCCCCCCACGGCCCTGGGGATGAGTAAGCACCTTCAAAAATGCCACAGAACAAGAAATGCCGACCTGTTTCCTCGCCTGGCGCGGCCGCTGGGGATGCAGCGCCGGCTCGGGTCCCTGCATGGAGCCATCTTGCGGCCCGCTGCCAGCACCACATGCCAGGTCCCAATCGCAGTCCCCTTCACTACCACAGCCCATCTTGGCCTTGTGGCCACAGGAGCCTCCCCCTGCCCAAGCTGCTGCCTGCAGGCCCTGCTCTGACTCTCTGGCACCCACAAGCATCCCACGTGCCCACTGCAATGCACCATGTGCTTGTCCGCTCTGTGCTGCTCTGGGACAGAGAGCGCCAGGGACAGCAAAACAGTTCGAGGCAGCATCAGTGTCAGGGTGAGCTAACATGAGTTTCCCAAGCAAAACCACTGTGAGGAAGGTGGAGCAACAGGGCAGAAAAAGCTTCTACTTGGACTGGAGAAGAGAGTGGTAATCCCCTAAGTAATGAGCTTGGCCTGGATTATGGCATTTTAGCCACCAGAGCCCTCCAGAGCACTCCCGGTAGGCCCCATCCCTGAGGCACCGCTTTGTCC
>NW_010583783.1:424997-472497 GCF_000705375.1 Tinamus guttatus | reverse complement strand
GCCTCTTTTCACTGGTGGCCACCGACAGAACTGGAGGTAATGGCCACAAACTGAAACATCAAAAGTTCCACAGGAACTTAAGGAAAAAAATTTTAATGTTAAGGGTGATGGAGCACTGGAACAGACTGCCCAGAGAGGTTGTGGAATCTCTTTCTCTGGAGATCTTCAAAACCCGCTTGGACGCAGTCCTGTGCCACGTGCTCTAGGTGACCCTGCGTGTGCAGGGGGGTTGGACTAGATGACCTCTAGAGGTCCCTTCCAACCTTAATGATTCTATGATTCTGTGATTCTATGATTCTCCATTGAACTGATAAAGTAAGCTATAATGAGAACCTTATGAGTGATAGATGTCATTCTCCTGAGGTGTACGCTTTGATTTGTCCAGTTTCAGGAATACATGCAAAATAAAAAAAAAAAAAAAAAGACATCCATATGGTTTGATATAGCTTCATAGTGCTTATCTCCTTCGTAATGTTTATATTATTTTTTCAAGTCTGGCAGTTTATATAAAATTTTACATTTTGTTGAATGGTATCCGTAGCAGTAATTTCATAGAAGGGCCAACATTCGTGAACTACAGTAACAAGCCAACACATGCCTGCACATGTGAACAGAAAGAGGGACAAAAAAAAAAAAAGGCCTTTTTTTTGTAGGCAAGCAAACTTCAAATTGCATTTTGAAAGGAATTACGATGAGGGTTGAGCAAACTCAGTGTCTGTGAACATCTTACATTTTTCTTATGGTCCACAGATTTTGCAGAGCTTGCTTGACTTTGTAGACTTTTCTTTGATGTTATTTAAATCTTTCTTTTTTTTTTTCCAAGTAAGAATTATGACTGTACTGTGATTTAGGAGATAGGGAAAAACACATAGCTAACTGGCACGACAGATGTTTATTTGGACCATATCTAGAAAGTGTTGTTACTATCCTTTCAGACCCTCTATTATCTAAGCCACTCTTCACATTGTGTCCATGTTTGTTTTCTTATCTGCTTCCCTATTCTATCGTTAGATATAATTCTCCGTGATCATCTCCTAAAAAGAACAGGAAGCCAGTAACATACCATGATGAGAAATGATCTTGGAATGGACTTGTAATTAGGCAAAGTGAGTTCATCCCTCCCTAGTTGTTTTGCATATAACGTTTTTCTTAATAGTGAGAAATACCTTGACAGAATCATCTTAATTAAAACATTCAGCAAACTGTGTGCCGGGGATAGCTTTATGAGTTTACTCTGTGCTGTACTGGGGTTGGGTCAAATTCTAAAGTGTATTGGTGTGGTGCAATTTATGCTTATAAATCACTGCTTATAAATCACACCAATACACTTTAGACAATAGACCAATACAATTGGTGTGATAAATCGCACCACACCAATACACTTTAGAATTTGACCCAACTCCGATTTGAGTCCAAAAGAAGCATTTTACATGCTTTGCCTCTCTTGCAGGTACTTAAACACCTTTAGACTTATTTAATTACCCAGATTAATTTCGATTAGCAATCATTGACTAATATGTGACTTACATTCTTTCCATTCATATGCATCCTCCACTGTTAGGGCATTTTACTATATATATACAGAAAATCTTTTTAAATGTTACGTTGTGATTCATGATATGTACTTTTGTTATACTTTCATGTTACTAGTGCAAATAGTGTAAATATTTAAGAGTTGCTACTCTGCTGTATAGATCAATCACAGTTTCTTTTTTAGAGATGTGTAGCATTAAAAGAATGAGTGGTCACAGATTAAGATATATACCATATATATATATATATTGTTTTATTGTTTTCGATGCTACGCCATGGCCCTTTTTGTTTTATTGTTTTTGGTGCTATGCCATGGCCCTTAACCACAGACAATCTAAAGTTTTGGGGAAACTTCATTTAATTGACACTAACACTGCCAGCCAAGACAGAAGGAACCTGCTGAAATGTCTGTCAGCTACTCAGCTACTGTTTATAAAAAAAGAAAAAGAAAACATCAGGACAGGAAAAACACTTTCAACCTTTCTGCAAACTTCTCTGTGGCTTTAACAGTAGCTTTTCCCATTTTTCAAAAGGCATGGTGGACGACAGGAAGGTAGAGTGCCCAGAATAAATGGTGTATCCATTTGAAGTTACAGGCAGCAGCTAGACTGGGTTCAAATGAGTTCATTGATGATAATTCTTGAAATGACTTATTCTTGGTGGGGGCCTTTGATTAGCTTTTTGAAAAAATTTCATTTAGATTTTATGAGGCAGGAACTGACAAGTCATTCTGCAATAGCGTGGAAGTTTATAGTTTACTCAGCAAAAGCTTGCATGTTGATGAATTTTAGAAACGTTGTTCACCTCTGTACTTGACAATCCATTATTGCTGGATTCTCTTAGTTCTCTGGAATGGAAATTAACTGCATAGTTTCAAAGTTTGAATTTCACTCATTATTCTTTTTATTACGGTGTCGTGTAGAAGCCATGATCTGAGCAAGGCCACTCTGCAGTAGGAACAGTTATGAACGCATGACAGGCTGTCCCTGCCCAAGAAGCTCACTGAGTTTGCCAAGTACAGCCAGTCTAAAGAAAACACTATGAAATTCAAAGCATGGGGTCTGTATCCTGACACAACTGATCCAAAGCCCACTGGTGCCAAAGGAAGACCTGAAGACCTCTCTTGACCTCAGTAGACTGTGGATCAAGCTGTAGTTTCATACCTGCCAGGACAGAAGAGGGCAATGAACAAGGAATTGAAAACATTTGGTTAGAATAATAACTTTCATATCGAGCTTTATTAGATGTGTGATGTAAAATCAATGAAAAAACATCTCTGGACATGTATGTTCAATACCAAATTTCAGTTATGGATACTGAAAAACTGTAAGCACTAGAAAAGATAGGCTGCATAATCTTAGCCTGCAAAGAACTAAAAACAAAACTCTTGTAACAGCATGTTTCAGAGTAGAGGCTGTTAATTTTAGGAGAAAGAGAGTTCTTAGTAGTAGCTCAGTCACTTTTTTATTTTCATCTCTAGCTTTTTCCTGTACTACATGGGCTGCACGTTTTTTTTTTCTCTCCTATAACTCACATTCCTCAAGGCTCTATGCATTGAGGAGCTGAGATTATTCACATGCCTTTTCTGCTGTCTTTTAGGAATAGAGTTGGAGGAAACTTATTCACATGCCTTTTCTGCTGTCTTTGGAGTTGGAGGAAATGAATATCCCTTCCATGACTCGCCCACATTCCCATGTTGTCAGTTGTTCCTAAACACAAATAATTTAGTGCAATGTACATCACTTGCCATAGAAGAACATGGCTGAGTCACCCACACTGCACTGTGTTGGAAATGACAGCATATTTCGTGTGCATATTGTATGTCAATAGGAACTGGAACAGTTCTAGTTTGTTTTTGTTGTCCTTATGATAATGCTGCCAGGTTGTGAAAGTTATTATGGGAAGAGAGTCTTTGAATTATTTTCATAATGAATCACAGCAACTATGTTTGGAAAATTACTAAGTGATGTAGGCCAGCATTTCTCAGCTTTGTGGTGGCCAGTAGGACAGTTGCAAAATTTAATTACCAGCATTCATATCCCCTGACATGAGGAAGGAATCTAACAAAATGGGAAGAATAAAAATAGTAAAGGAATGTTCATAGTTGGGTCTAATTAATATTTAATTTTGAATTAGAAGTGTGATAGTAGTACAATAGACGAAAGTTCTTGATTTTTCCAGGGGGAAAAAAAAAAAAAAAAAAGTCTGTCCTTTATTTTAAAGGTGCTGAGAAACTGTAAACCTAGAAATATTTGCAAAAAATTGCAAATGTGTGAATGTTTGCATATTCGAATTGATCTGATGCTCTGCCTTTTAACAGTAAAGAACCATATATGTATTAATACATTCTTTTTGTGGACAAAAACAAAGATAGCATCAACTTCCCGTGAATCTACATTTGCTGCAAGTTACCAGTGCCATCAGCAGTAGATGAAGTTTCTCTAAGGTTTTACCTCTTCATTTAAATTCATACTGCATGTTCTTTTAAAATGCCAGTAAATTCATTATTTCTTTAAGAAAAAACAAATTTTGTGATGTTTCTGTGTGAAAATAATACTTTTTGTCCTGCACTTCCCAAAACAGTGTTAGTAAAGCCAAATACTGAAAGATCTCAAGTCTTGTGTGTAATTTAAAGGTAATAACCTACCAGGAAAAAAGAAGTGTAACATATCAGGTCTTTGTGCCCTCTCTGTGCAAAAGGTGGGATCCCTAAGCTGTTTCACTAGCAGCTTGTTTTGTGATGCTCAGCCTGTTACCCCACGTGTTGCTGGCTAAACCGTTCTTGTGTTTTATTGTAGTGTTTCCTCCAAATGTCCATGAAGGGCAAATAGTGATTAAATCAGTACCTTAGAGTGATGGAAGCCCTCAAGGCACATCAGAGTTGGTCTTGGTGACCAATACCTGATGACTCACATTAATCTAGGCTTTTCTGAGAACCATATTGCAAAACAGCATTACAGTGAAGTCTTTCCTTTCCTTCCAGTGCACGCAGCTAGAGGTTACGGAGGCAAAATGAGTTGAAGTGTGGTAAGCTGGCTACCCTGTGATTCGTCCCCAGCTACCAGAGAACAAACCTTTATCTGACCTTTTGGATGCGTGGGGAGAGCTCTAAAAAACACACGTATCACTGGTGGGAGGGCCTGCGTCCTTAGCAAAACTTAGTGTGACTTGGTGAAAGTAGAGCCCTGGCTGCAACCCACTCTGTAGCGAGTCCAGACAGTCTTCTTTTGAAAAGGTCCACTCATTTTGGAGTAGATAGATAGGCTTTGTTGTGAAGATGAGAGGCATACGAGTTGTCATTAAATGATACAAAGGAGTCGGCTGTGAAGGAATTTTCAGTTTCTCTCTTTCCCACTCTGTGTTTCACGGTTCGCCTCCCCCAGGTTGTACCCACAGAACTGTATGTTGGACTGCAAGATAAACCGGGTGATAGTTGCAGTGAAACAAATAAAAGTAGCCCTTTTGACTAACTTAAGGCTCTGTCTAAGGCTCTTATGTCTCTTTCAATGCTCTTGGAGACCACTTTTTATCATTGTTTTATTTAAAATAAATAAGACAAAAATGATGAATCAGATTATCAGAAAAACACTATTGTAAAGCATTGCAAAGCAGTGCTTCATGCTTTTTTCAATTCATTGAATTTTTGCAGTCAGATAGGACTAAAGACAATGAAGATAATTTCAAGATCATGGGGAATAAGTGGGTCAAATTATGAGCGAGAAGTAAAAATTGACACCCTAAGCTTACCACAATATTGGCAGGATATCTAAAAATGCAAGACGGCTTATTTTAAAAAGAAAGAGAAAGAGAGAGAGAACCTTGATAACAACATAAAAAAAAAGGCAAGACTGAGTGTAAGTTTCTGAAAGATAAACTTATCCCACTTAAATATTTCTGCTGCTTGCAAAGGCTGTCTCTACCTAGTCTAAATAGAGTGCTCAAAAAACTGCTAAATAGTAGAGATGAAAAAGTGTGCATTGTATGCAATTGTACACAAGTGAAGCAGGCAACCCTAGGAATAAGCAGACTGCCTACTAATAAATGTCTTTCAAATGCTTTGCAGGGATACCTGTCAAAGCCAGTTCTCAGGATTATGAAAAAATAAAAAAATAGATGGGAGGTTATGTGACAGTTCCTTCAATAACCTGGCAATGGCATTTTGGTTTCTAAGTATTTGTTTGTATAACATGCACTTTCTTGTGATTCTGTTATTCTCACAAAATGCCTGTTATGCTACTTATGCTAAAATATGTTCTTAGAGAGAAGTGTTTGAAAGGTCAGAAGATCCAGTATTAACAAAATAAATCTTTAAGACTTTGCCCAATGGATACAGTAGTCTCAGAAGGATTTGGGGACTTTTAACCTGAAAGTTCTGCTTTCAGTATAGAATAGTTTCCTGGATCGAAGAGAGCAGTTACAAAGTAAGTATTCCTTGCATAAGTATTCTAGGAAATTTCATTTTGATGCCTGGAGATAAGGAAACTTCAGCACCATTTTCTCATCTGCTTCTCCATTTCACACACTTACTTGGCCATTTTTTTTCCTCTGCTCTAGCTGAAGCCAATGGCACCAGCCTTGCCATCCCTTTCTTTGCGATACCTTATCATCAAATAACGTGGGATGGTACTAGACTGATTACTTTAGAGCCTCTCCTGCAACCCGGTAGGTACCTCAGACTCTTTTGGCCACTTAAAATTAGTGAAGGGATCCTTATGGAGATTTTAAAAGAAGAACTAAAGATATTCTCCATCTCTAAGATAGACAATATGCCCAGACTTACTGAACACTTCTGGATTGCAAGAAATTTAATAAGTCTATTAGAGCTATTAGAGCTTGCTTGACTATGATATAATATTGTACCTTCACTGCTTAATATTACAAATGTTCATCTCTTTCTGGAACAGAAATATAACTTTTGAAAATGCTAGTGCCATTTGAAATGCAGGTATTGCTGAGCTCTACTAATAATTTTTTATTTTGAGTCTCACTTTACTTTTCCCATATACATTAGGGTCTTGTTCTCAGTCATAACTTCTAAGACCTAAAGTAATAGGAACAAAATAATATTTAAATCTCCAAAAAAACTGAACCTGGATTACAGCACTCCAATCTTCTGCATACTCTTTGCCTCAGTGCCAGGCTGTATATTTTTCTGCAGACATGAATATGTACATGATTTTATTGAGCTCTGTGTGGCAGGTACCTTGGCTGTATTTCTTTCCCACATCCATACTTATTAAAAAACTTTACAAAATGCTATTACAATCTGAACCGCTGGGGAGGAAACCTCCAATAAAGGTACAATTTACTCAGCATTAATTTTTCCTCTCAGGCTTCTGTTGTATTTTATTTTTTAAAACATTTAACTTTACCGCCTCTTACTTTAATATGGATTTCAATCCTTTTGGGGACATTATTATAGTTTGCAGAAAGAGAAGAGGGTGATGAGAGACTAGGTGAAAGAGATTTATAATACTTTTTTCTGCATTAGTTACATCCATGTACTTACAGCAAAGCCCTGAGCGGGTACCTCTTTGCCGTGCACCTGAAGCGTTTTTTGCTTGACGATGCACTGATAGTTTAGTAACACAGCCCCTACTGTGACTGACAGTTGGTTTTGGACTAAGTCACATACAGTGAATTAGGAGACAGCAACTATTGGCTGATCCTGTGAACGTCTTTTCGGCAGAGTATACTAAACCTTCTTGAAGCTCTGCACTATTGCACAGCACTGTGAGATGCTGCCGTCTGCAGCAGAAGTTTGCCCTTAGTTTGGCTACTAAGAGTAGCCAAAGGTTATACTGTAGAAAAGTAGAGAATCACTGAAAAAGTTTTCCTTATTTCCAGCTAATATTACACGTGCCAAACATGTCAATGCAACAGATGACCTGAAAGAGCAGGCAGTTAAAATGTTTCCTAAAATTCAGTCTTAGGAAAAAGTTATTCAAAAGTTATTGAGATAAATGCTAAGATCTCAGTTCACTCAAGAGAAAATTATTCTGGAGCATCACTTCTGTACTTAACATCTTGGGAAGGTAAAATGAGCAAATCAATACTGTTACTTCAGCCCTTTCATCTGTTTTATTTAGAATTTTCCAAGAGCCAGTTCAATGCCATCCACATCAGTAAATTACTGAAACGAAGGGCAATAAGTCTGTTGATTGGAAAAGGAGCAAATGCCATATTTCTGTTGAAGAAGCCAAATCCAATGGTGATCCAAGAAATTGCATTAAATTAAAGCTTGAGCCCGGAATCACAGATGAGGCCAGCCATCAATCACCAGGGAGAGAAGAGAAAATAAAACGGGAGAGTCTGAAGAGATTGGACAGAAGCGTGATACAGATCCTGCCCTCGGACCTGCATCAGTGTTGACCAGCCTAGTGTTGATTTGAATTCCCATGGGCTGCATGAGCTTTAAAGACCAAGTTCATACTCTTCCAAAGGCCCCATATTGCAAGATTATGGTTCCCAGTTGATCTGCTCAGATCAGGGAGGGAGGAAGAGGGAGATCTGCTCAGACCAGGGAGGAAGAAGGAGATTTTCATGCCACTTGTATAGACATTCTTTTCTCTAGGCATCTAGATCAGGTGCAATTCAAAGCAATTAAAGTTAGGAGCCTGGGGTTCAATGATTTTATTCAGAGTTAAGAATCTAGAGCTTGGAATATTTTAGGGTAGGCAAGACGTCAGGCCAAGGCCAACAGGGCTGACACAGGCTCTGCAGGAGTGAGCAGTGCCCTTCTGAAGCCCTAGCCACAAGCCGGGCAGTCTGTGCTGGCGCATCTCAAACAGCATCAGACTCCTGTGTCCAGGTAGCTGAATTGAGAGCCTGATTTCTGTCTGTAGTCTACAGGAAGAAGGAAGCACCCACATAGGTTATTGCAGAGCATTGAAATTAGACAAGATGAGTACTGTTCATTGCCAAAGGCAGGCAGCCTTGCTCGTGCGTCCTTGTAAACACATGCTGTAATCTCAGAGTTAGTGACCATTGTCACAGTTCTCTTCCCTATGTTATCACCTGTCGCTTCTAGTGGGACGTTACTAAAGTGGAGTAATGACAAAACATTAGCTGGTGTTGGGCCCACAGTCTCAGATTCCCTTAACAAGATAGTGCCTTTTCACTCTTCTGCTTGTCCTCTTTATGACTGCCTAAATAATTCATATAGGATGCAGGAGATGTACTGAGAGACAAATAAATTCACTCTCCCCAAAAACAAGTAATTATGGTGAATAGGGAACACATGCGACATATGGCAGGTTCAATCAAGCAAAACCAAGGCTTGGAGCCTGGGTCTCTGTCCAGGTGAGTATCCTAATAACCTATAGGCTATTAGCTTCTCCAAAATCATCTTAAAATGCTTGTTTCATCCTTATACAAAAGGGAAATTTCTAAATTTTTGGCAGGCTAGTAAAACCACCCAGCTACAGTCTC
The DNA here is from genome assembly GCF_000705375.1 of Tinamus guttatus. The sequence goes on along the minus strand of NW_010583783.1, from coordinate 463,533 downwards.
AAGTCATGCACCCTCTCTCCATGGGAGGTGAGCAATCATGCTTCATCACACTCTTCCCTGAGGTGCTGGCCCAGCTCCATGGGCTGATAAGGAGGGATAATAGGTCTATGGCCACACCTCCTTCCTTTGCCTTTTTGACATCCTGCTCCCCAAATCTGAGTGACAACAAAGGCTAGTGCTGTAGTTCTTGGGCTGCCTAGGACACCCACAAGGCAGCCTGTCAGGTCCTGCGTGGATGCCAGGGCTCGCCTGGGAGTCGATCCTCCACGACACAAACAGCTCTGGGTCTCTGAAGAGCTCGTTTTTGTTCCCAGCCACTGGTAGCATCTCCCTGGGTTATTTGAATTGCACCGGGGTCCCTTCCTGCCGTTCCCCTCCTATGTGACGTGTTCTTTATAGGCACCAGCCAAACCTCACCTGTTCAAGGGGCAGAAAGGAGGAAGACAATTAAATAGATGTTGAAAATGTACACGCAAAGCAGAAAGATAATGACTGCTCCAGCCAGGGCTGGCAATCGCTGTGCAAACTTCCCCGTGCAGCGTTGCCAATCTAGCTCGCTCCTGACTGCGACACACCTGCTTGCTAAGAGCTGTGCTTCCCTTTGCCAGGTTGTCCATTGCACCAAGCGCCTGCGCTGCTCTATGCTCCAAAATAAAATGGGCTGGGGAGCGGACTCAACCAACCTCCTTCACTTCTGCTGTAAATAAATAAATAAATAAATAACCAAATTTAGACCTATAGCTTCAGAGACTGATGCAGTCCTCCGCTTTTAAAATCCTTTACTCTGCGTGTACATGCCCAGGAAGTTACACTTTCCTGTCCATAAAATCTTCCGCATGATTTAGAGAACATCACTGAGCTCATTTTAGGAATATTCATGGCTGGAAAATTATTTCCAGTGGATGTTTTATTAATCAACACATGTCAAACCATATCCACAGAAAAAAATTAAAAATACTAAAAGAAACCCAAACAAAAATAATAGAACAATTATTGCTTGAAGATTCTGATTGCCTATAAATTATAACTCTATTCAGCTCCATAACAATTTATGCTTTCATTTATGAAAGAATTCTTGTTATTAACTTTCAATCTTGTTTACTGGGGGAAGTAGGGATAGACCAGGCAGGCAAATCATTTCAAATCGTGTCCTGAAAACCTAGGGTTATGGCACACAGGACACATTTATTACCAGTGTTTTAGAACACATGATAAGTTTAAAATGGGTCTGTATTTCAAAAGACAGGGGTTGATTAGGACAAGGCTACTTACCGTGACCGCAGCTCCTAATGTAAAAGTGTCAGTTTGCTTGGTATATTCATAATGTGTTTATTCTCATTACAGTTTTCAATTTGTCAGTGTTTTACTGGCATGCAACCACAGAGCATAGACTGCTATTGCTGGCTAACCTTGTTATTGCAGACAAGTTACAAGTCCTGACAAGAGTTTGATAACTGTGCATGCTTATTTTAAGCCCTTCATGAGAAAGGGTAGGAGGTTCAAAGTAAGTTATGCTTTCCTGTGTGAGTCCCCATATGATCATTCAAAGTTACTGTAAATATAAAAGCAGAAGTGCCTGACTGTTATTTTGTCACTATGACATTAGACAAGAAGGTAGTCAAAAAGGGAGAACAAACACGAGGCTGCAGTGATAAATAGGTAAAACCCTGGACCCTCAATTTTCTAAGCAAATGTGTGGATTTAGTCACCTGTACAGATGTTTGCAGTATCGAGGATTCATTCACTTGCAAATAATCTTTCCTGGAATCTATTTCCCAGAAGAAAGAGTGGCCAAACAGGTAAAGAGTGGAAACTGCTATTTCTTGTGGAAAAAGTACTATCTCCTCCCTCCTCTTCTTCTTGATGTTTGTTGTATCCTGTTGTACACTTTGATTATAAACTTGAGGGGTCAGAATAGTCTTTTTTTGCATTAATTTAACCAAAATAGTACAACCTCTGAAAATCAATCCAGCCCTGATCCTTGACTGAGGCCATAAATCACTTATTTTGAAATGTAAATAGAGTCTTACTCTGTGGCCAAGTGCTTCACAACAATTAAAAATTATGCAGTGCTGGAAGAAAGGTTTTTAAGGGTTTAGGCAGATCCTGGATGTTATTTCACTGATCGTGATAAATACGATAAAACCTCATAGTTTCCCAAAAGGAAGTACCTAAATAAGTTTATTTTGCCTCTCACAGATGTTGCCTATGTGCTGCTCTTCACTTACAGTGAGGATTGTGGATCCGCATCCCTACAATGAGAAGATTTATTTCCCATTCACATTTTGAGATCTAATCTTAAAAGTCATCAGAGACTGCCAAAATTAAAAGGAATAAAAAGCACAAGAAAAGTAAAAAATATAGGAAAAGTCATCTTTTTTTCACTAGCATCTGTCAGAGACCATTTGCACATCAATTCTCTTTGTTCTCCTGCTATGGAGATACACAACGTAGTATTGTATATACTTGGAGTTTGAGCAGAACTTCTTTATCATGAGAGGTCCATTAATGTTCATTAGTGTCACTACAACATGAGAAGCAGCCATATACTAAAAAGGCGGAATAGGGAGAGTCAGAATGCTGTTCCCAAATAATTTCTGAGGTGCCTGAGGTGGCCTTGTTTGCTTGGAAATACAGCTTCTGCAGTCACGAAGCACATCATTGACTCTGGAAAATGTATTATCTATCTTCTGTGTTACTTTATAGTAGTGGAGGCCAAAGCCACCAAAAAGTTAGGAAGAAAAAAGAGTTATCAACTAAAGTCTGTGAGCCTGCCCTAAAATAAGGAAAATCCTATTCTCATTCATCTTCTAAAGTTCCCTCAAATTAGCTGGAGGGGAAAGATAGCCACTGGGCTCACCCTCTCCCTTCTCCACAGAAAAGATTGATTTACAACAGTAATGTAACTTCTGTACTATCTGTCACGTACGAGATTTTCACATACATGAATAGATATTGCAGGCTCAACACACTTCAAAAAGATAGAACAATTTTAATAAACAGCATCTTGTGTGGCTACACTCACGAGAACGTATACGTATTTCCAAGTGAACTCTTATTCTGAAAAATAAGATTTGTTTTAACATAATTCTTTTCCTGTGAATACAGTAGAATTGTTTTATTATGTTTTAATTATTCTAATGTATTTGAAATGAGATTGTTTTTTTCCTTTGAAATATGTTTTGACCAAAGATTGGTAAAAGCAAATAAATAAGTGAAAAACTGAATAGTACCATTTCTGCATTTGTTGTTTTCAGTCCTACAGATATTCCACTTCAAAGAAGGAATTTCCTGTATCACTTCATAGAACTTTAAAATGGAAAACTGCTTCTAAGTGCAAGTTTAGTGCCAATTTTGCCACCTTGGTAAATACTTATAGATGAGTCACAAGCTACTGAACAAAGGCTTTGAATTGATAGCCTGACTGAAGCACCGATAGTAATAAGAATATTCATGTTTCACATGCTGACCTTGTATCTGCTACCTTTATGGGAAAATCAAATGCTTTTCATTATTGCATTTGATTTCTGTCCTATATTTCAAGCCATTTCTAAACTCTGCTTCTCAAGGTTCATACTCATGTGTAAACAGAACGTTTCTTTATGAATCATACAGAGATGTCATCACCTTGGGTCTTGTGTAAAGTTCACAGACATGATAAACCTAAACCTAAGGGACTTTTTGTTGGGTCTGTGAGAGCAAAGTGGCACATTTAAATTGATTCTGTTCTTACCTAGTGCACAAAGGAGACTTATTTTTCATCTCTGATACACCTCAGTATCCAGAGGTGAAGCATTAAGAGCAAGAAGGAATACAGAGGGTCATGGACATTCCACCAAAGCAAATACACTTCACTGTACACAAGATGTCACACTAAGGTTAATTCCACTTCTAGCTCTATGGCTGACAGTCCATATGGACTATGTTATCTCCACACAGCTATGTTGCATGCAAGGCCTGAGTGTCATTAGTCATTGGGCCAGTAGTTTTACACGGCAACACTGTTCTGGGAAAATGTCCCAGCCTATTTTTTTTTCCTTTTTTTTTTTAAAAAAATGTGACCAACAGAACTTAAGAATTGACATGAATACCTATGTCTTATCACTGCATGCTTCTTGCCCACTCACTTCAGTCATTTCTCCTAAAAATATATGCTGTCTTCCTAGTCCAGCTTGGCCCAGGATGGAAGCATAATTATACATTCTTTAGACAACTATTCAACTATTGATAGTTTCTCTGAAACAAAAATATATATATATAACAGTTTCAGTTGCAGTCCTCACAAGGGAGCTTCAAGGGGACAAGATCACTCCATATATATCAAGTCCCTTGATGCAGCTGGAGAGACAGAGATATCAGACATTGGTTTGCACATTTCTGCAAATACATGTTAGGGACATGAATCCCAACAGCAGCTGCATTTGAAAATTAGCCAGCTACAGTAAGGTAGAAAATATACAGAAGGAAGAGCACTTTCCCTTATGCATGTGAGGTGAAACAATAGCAGATATAATCCTGCAGTTCTGCTCACTATCTGTATTTTTCAAAGGTTGAAATTCTACGGCTCCCTTCACTTGTACTAGAACAAAAAGGAAGATTTAAACACAAAAATTTATTTCAAATTTGTGGGTTCTAGATTTGGTAGAGAAATCATGAACGTAAGGGGAAGAAAAAGAAAAAAGAAAAAAAGAAAAAAAAACACAAGAAGGGAAAGCATGTTTAAATAACTGACATTTTTACAGCTGCAGTCATAACTGTTTAAGAACTGAGAGCAAGCTCCTTATGAAAAGGTATGATATATAGGATACTACACAGTCAGTGGACAGACTACCTCACATATGGCACCTCCCATGGTATTCGTAAGGTTAACAAGATTACCCTTAGCAATGTCACAGTGAAGAAGGCATATAAGAACAAGTTAACCATCAGAGTCAGCACAAATACTTTGTTTTCCTGCCTGAAAATAGTTGAAAGCAATAGGAATACGCATGTTGTGCCAAAAATATAGGAATTATATCATTCCAGCATGGGATTCATTAGCCAACTCTCAAATTTGAGCCCAAACATCACTGAGCGTTCTAAAAAAAAAGTTCGGTAAGATCTTCTTAAAAAATTCAAATGCTTCTGCAATTACTGTTTGTATCCAGATCACAAAGAAGAAGTATCAGAATGCTAAGGGAAGGTCTTGTAGTCCTGCTGTGCAAGATGAAAAAACAAGAACTAGCAGACTCATAGAAATAAACAACGCTTCCCAAACTTAGTAGTTGAGTTGTTCTTTTGTTTGGTTCATGGTTTTGGTTTTGGTGGGTTTTTTAGAAGAAAGTAAGAAAAGTATTTAAATATTTTGAGGATTATGCCTACAGAATTTGAGAGATTTTTTCAATACTGATCATTAGAATGTTACTTATTTGTCCTTGCTGAAGGTCTCCTCTCGAACTCCCTGAAATCAAGGCATTTTAAGGTGATAACCTCCGCCCACTCTACTCACCCCCATTCTCTGCTGCAGTTGCAGAGGGCTGTAAGCACCTTGAATGCCAGGAGACTAGAAGATGCCTACATGTGCTGTATGGTTGCAAGGCAGAAGAATCCCAGGAACCTCTCATTGAGGTTATCCAGGCTTTGCCACCTGTGGTCACAGGACAAGTACTATAGTCACAGGAATCAACCTCCTGATTGAGCATCAGGAACTGACACAGATGTGGGTTTCTTCTCATCATCCAGGGCAAGATAAGGACATCTAGCTCCAGCGCCTGGAACCTAAGCAATGGGTTGGCACTGTAGTCTGGCCAGGCCTTGAAACAGGAAAATAGTGTATGAAATACACTTAAGGTATTTCAGGTAACTTGAGGTCCCCCAACAATGCCTGGGCCAAAAGCCATGGCTACAGCATGATGTATGGAAAAATGTGGTCAGAGACAGAAGGAAGAGTCGGGCTGGTAGCGTCTAACTCAGAGTACAGCAAGTCCGGAGAGGGTTCATGTGAGGAAGAAAGCCAGTGTCAGCAGAAGAACGAGGCTGACACACGCAGACCTGCCCTATGGTGACATGGGACACGGCTTCACCGGTGTGGCCAGGCACCTGCTAGTCACTACAAAGGAGGAAAGAAGGAGGAAATTGCCTTAGTGATGGCAGGGCAGGATCAGAAAGTGGAATGGGAGCTGGGGCTCTGGAGGCAGGCAGAGGCACAGGTGCTCGCAGTCAGAGCGCCTGAGGGAGGGTCACCTCGCCAAGGTAGGCCCAGATGGCACCACACATGGCTCTCCCCTTGCAGGAGCCGTGTCCACTGAGGCAGCACCTAAGGTCACTCGCAGGCTTGGCAAAGTCCTTCCAGACTTCCCTTGCAGGCTCTCAGCTTCAGAGAGCATAGCTGGCCATTGGTGTGCGGGCCACACTTCGCACAGCGTCAAGCCCCCTGCCACCAGTGTCGGGCACCCTCAGCAGGCTCCCAGTAGGCACAGCGCGGGTAGGAGAGGTCCCGAAGGTGCCCGTGAGAATAAAGCTGTGTTCAAAACCCTGCGTCTGTAAAGGACAAGCTGCACCCCCCACATCTCGTGAATCTCCTGCCAGGGAGGTGGATGGAGCCCATTGACCACTACCCAAGGACTCGCCTGCTTCAGGCGAAAAACAAACCACAGCAGTGCTCTCCCGCATTTGTGAAACGAGAGGCCTATGGTTGGTCAATCCTTGCCTGGGAGGCAGCCCCATGATCATTTGGCTTACGATACATAGCCAGATCGGCCGAACGACTTTGGACCTGAGCGCCGAGGTGGAACTTCTCGACAGTCAGCCAGACTCTGCCGACCAGGAAGACATGCTGGGGCTCATCACTGTGCCGTGGCCTAGATGCAAGATGGCAGGCAGGCCCTATTTTGCCGCTCCCGACAGAACTAATGCCTTTTACCTCATACTTGAACCCCTTCAACACATTATGTTTCCCCTCCCTGCTTTCCCTCACTGTGAGTTACAACATATTGCAAAATGAGCACATTAAAGCATGCTGGTGGGCAGTACCTCCAGCATTAGAGCATTAAAAGGGCTGTTCTGGAGATACCACAGTGATCTGTGGGAGAGGGGATGAGTCCAAAGGCACCTCATGCAGTGGGCACTAGGGACGAGATTAGGATCCACCTGTAAGAGTCTGTCATGAGGATGTGATGGGAGTCACAGAAGATGGTCTTCTCTGGGTCACTTGGATATATAAAGTGACTGGATGGATGTGGCCATTCTCTCTTCTAACCCATAAAATTCTTGCCCAGTATCCCAACCTCCAAGAGTCTTGTAATTTATACCCAAACTTTGTTTTTTATTAATTAAAAGCAAGTTACAATAGCTTTAAAATAGGGGCAAAATATAACAAATGCATTTGCAACTGTATGCCACTCACACAGTCTGAAACAAGAGGGAAGGAGGGTTCTGCTGTGCATTAACATTCACTGGAGTATTAATATAAAAGGAGATGTACCAGGCCATCTAATAAAACACTTCCCTTTCTCGCCCTTCAGTTTATTTTGCTGTTGAGGCACTTGCCAAAACTCTAGCATTTCAACACTTTTAAGGTGTTATGACCTTAACCTATGTAGTGTGTCTGGGGCTACCATATCCCAAAATATTGATCATAGGAGTTAGTTACAGCTTTCCTTGAGCCATCCAGAGATGGAGCACCATAAAATTGTCTAGTAAAAAATGTACCTGTTTTGAATAAAGACAAAAACTCAATTTGAAATATTTGAAACTGACTTTTAAGTTAGGACTAAAACCTTTTTTGTGCTTTTACTATGTATCTTCCCAGGATGAATGTGAGTTGTACAGCATCTACATTATAACGTACAGCTTTTAGGACTCAAACTTTATGCTGAAAAGCATGCATAGACAGTATTTTTTTCTCCTCAATCTTCTTTTGGATTTGATTTCTTAAGGCATGTCTACATGGGGGAAGTTAAGCAGCATAGCAATTCTGGGATAACTGCTCTGTGATAGCTCCCCATGGACACTTCATTGCAATAAAAAAAAAAAGACTTTATTCTGGAATAATTACTCTGCATTGTGAGTGGAATAATTATTCTAGAATAAAAATCAGCCTAATTTCAAGGTAAAGTGTATACATCCAGGCAAGAGTTTTTGTCTATTTCTTTGATTCATTTTTCTTCTCCTCTCCTCTCCACCAAAATACTCAAAATACTCATAGTGACTAGAATAGATGGGGGAAAAAAAAAACAAACAAAAGAAAAAACAGGAGAATTCCTGGAATAGCTATGTTAGGCTGTTTCCCCTTATAGATAAAGTTACAGCATTGACTTAAATAAGATCTCTGTCACCTGGTTTCTCATTAGTTTGAAGTACAGTTTTTCTCAGTCCAAAATACTTGTGTTGGCAGCCCACAACAGCCTCGTAGCTCTTTCCACCGCAAGTTTTTCCATTCTTTGGCAACAGGCGGGGCGGGAAGGATTTGTCCTCTTCAGTGTTCTCTTCAGATAGGAAATCTGTAGCTGGAAGCCAAAGTTTTATAGATTTTATTCTGTGGGATTATGCTGGAAAATACCTGCTGTTTGTACATCCCTGGCAAAGAAAGCATTGCTTCTTCCCCATAAATCCAAAAGAGTCAAATCATAATTGGCAAACACTTATATTATGGTGTTCTGTCTCTTCTCTTTCCTTAAATGCAACCAGCTATTTATTTTAAGCAGTTAGGTAATAGATATAGATCAGAGAAGACCATGATGGTTTCCCTATTAAGCAGAGTTGAAATAGCTCTCCACCTCTGGCCAACATGCAGGCCAGCCACAGGCATCTCTCATAGCCTTGTGCCATTGATCTTCCTCCAAGTTCACACAAGCATCCCTTACTGCCTCTATTTATGACCTCTCCTGCCTTTGTATTTTAACTGGCTCTGCTCTCAGGCCGTGGGTAGAGTGAAACGTGTAAAACCGCCTGCCCATGATGTTGTGTTTCCATTCAGCTTCAGGAAAGAAAGGTTTATCCAGTAATTAAAAACTCCTTTTGTCTTCAGATGTGCCTAAGTGATTCTAGCAGAAACATAAGCCATGCAAACAAATCCATTCCTCATTCATGTTTTCAGTCTGCCTTTCTCTTTTAAAGCAGTGTAATAATTCTGTTTGTATATGATCTTCAGGGTCTTAACTTTCATGCTGTGTCCTTTCATTTCCCTTCTTACCCTTCAGCATTTTTGCAAAGATAGGGCAGCAAAGGCATTTTAGATTCAGAATATGCTTGTGATGTTAATAGTGATTAATACACTGTCAAGTGAAGATATTCATAGTCCTACCTGAACCCTAAAGAGTTAAATTCAACTGACTTTAATATGAATTAGGTTTAAATGCAGATAAATTGCCAGTCAAAAAACAAACTGCGAATGTTGCTCCTGATTCTACACGAGCATTTTTGGTAATTTTTAATCATTCTGTATTATCTTTTAAACAACAGATGGTGTTAATAAAATTATAAACCCCTACCCCATAAAATGCCAAACAACAATAGCATTTACCATGGAAATAATACAAGGTATAATGTTTCCACATTTATGAAAAGCTGAGCATGAAAAAATATTCACAGCGCAAAAGATAAGACCTGAAGTACTCCATTTCTTGTTAATAGAGCTTCAGAATTTTAATTAGTATCAATTACTGCGAATACAGTTTTAGATATGTTTTAACTTGTTCAAAAGTTTCAAAAAAGAAAGTTTTATTTGTTTTGTATTAGTCTCTCTCACTGCAAGTTCAGATGTGCAATGGAAAAAAAAAAGAGATTTGCTTTAAGAAATAGAGTTTGCTTTGAATGAGTTAAAATGAAAGAGAAGGATGGCATGTTAGGTTTTCTCTGAGCTCTTAGTATTAAATTACTTTATAAAGAAAAGTTAAGTGTGGCAGCCCTGGGATCAGAAAATAATGCAAACACTCCTGACTAGGTGACAAGTCAAAACTCTATCAAGGGCCAATTCTTATTTCAGGAAAAAATTCCTATTTACTTTGATTGAAGGGTGAGCTTTTGGTATGTCCACAGATGGAAAAGAAATACAGGCTAGTTAATGCAGGGATCTTTATTCTATTGACATTTTTCAAAAGTTTATAAACTAGATAGAAACAGACTGGTTTTCCCCTTCAGACTAATCTGCCTGTCTGAATATCACTCCACGAGAATATTACAGTAGTTTCTCAACTATGGTATGGAGACATATGGACAAAACAAGTGTCTTCTATCCATGCAGGAGAATGCAACCAAGCCTGTCATCACTTGGGTCATTCAGCACTTCCTCTGCCTATTTTGAGCCCAGCCTGCTGCCTTATCACACTGTGGTGGAAGGAGAATCTGTTTCTTCTCTCCTCATTCTATCTTTTTTATATTCATAAGTCAATTCTCTTCCCCCCAAGAAGCCCAACAATCAGAGTAACTTATCTTAAATTAAAAAAGTGAGTGTGTTGGTAAAGAAAAAAAAAAAGTGTTGTATTGAGAATCTAAGCATAGCTAGACTACAGCACAATGAAGTGTGAACCAAGTCAGACTTTACACTTAATTATGGAAAGTGGTGTTTATGCAGGATGAAAGTCCCGTCTCAGCCAACTGCTGCCAGGTCTGCCCGTCTTAAGGTGTTCCAGCAAGGTGTGTGGCTGCACCGGCGTGGCTCCACCTTCCTCCCGGAGCCTCCTGTGGTATGTGTGTCTCCTCATTTCACAGTCTGCAGGGCTAGTCCTCTAAGGGCAGTTTGTATGAGTCAAGAGGCTTATGCTGGCATTGCTGGGATCAGAATCCAACCATTTGTATGTCTGAGCACATTCTCCTCGAAACACGTTTGTGGTGATATACTCAGGAGTGCTTTGCACACGGGTTCAGATCTGGTTCCAGCTGGAGTTCCCTTGTAATGTTCCAAATCTCATTAAGTTAATGAGAGTTTTTTCCAGCAATTTCAATGGGATTCCCTGTTTCTGTGCCACGTTCTCAGCTCAGCCTGGCAGGGAGGAAGCCAGGGTGAATCTCGGTGATCAGAGGTCATGCTCCATCCCAGCCCTTTTCTTGCCTCAGGAAAGGGCATGAATTGCAGCAATGCCAGGGACTAGGCTGGAAGTGACAGGGATGATCTGTAGCCGCTTTCACCTGCATCCCCCATGCTTTGCTCTGCCCTGTCCCGCAGTCTTCCCTTTTCCTCACTAGCTGTATCACTATAGTGGTCTGGTCTGAGAATTGAATTTAGGAGCTAGGAAAGTTACACAGGAAAACAAAGGAAAATTGCACAGGAATCTTGTACATTCCCAAGCTTGGCCAGCACACACCAAACCACCTGGCATGACAGCAATGGGCAACCCCTGCCTGCAGGGAACATGTTGAGTTGAGTCATTTAACAAGTGCTCATCAAACCTCTTGGTTACACCTGGCTACCTTGCTGACCTGCTCAAAAGGAGAAAAAAAAAAAAAAAAAAAAGAGAGAGATTACAGGCAGGAGAAACTCCCCTCAGTTGAACTGAGGAATGGCACAGAAACCTTGCACAGCTGGTGACCAAGCTTGCTTATTTTCATGGAGAGAAGACTGCAGCAATCAGGACAGTCAAACCAGTAGCTTTAATGAGGACTAGATTCACCCGCACAAACAAGTTGCATGGACTTAGAGATACGAATCTTCTCATATCCAAATCATATACTTCCTATTAGCACTACAATTATTTTACTGACTCGCTAAGAGAAGAATATCTTCCTAAATATTTATTTAGCGCTGATAGAATTGCTTACAGAACCTCGCTCTCATTCTGAGAATCTCTTACAAGACTCCCTTGTTCCCAAGTTCATTATAGCTACTTATATTATTACTGTAAATCTTTCTAATGCCTCAAATGTTTGGCTCTGAAGAACATTTTTATAATGAGGGTGGGGCAATGCAAAACTTTTCCTCTCCTAATTCACTGCTAAATTGTATTTGCAAGTTCAAATGCCAGAGCGATGAAATCACAATATTATTCATTGGATTTTGTTTGATTATTTGGTGCTGTTGTAGGGAAGGTATCTATAAAACGACATGAAAAGCAAAGCAACAGTGCTTTAGGGGTTTTCCGGGACTTCTCTTCCGCACACATCAATTTTACTGTATGACTGTCCTGAAAGATTTATGCTTTGTGTTTTGAGGGCCAGGTTTTAAATGGCTTCATAGAACAAAAACATTAAAATTTAAATGTAACTTTAAAAATATGTGTTGGACCTTTGGGCCTTCTGAAGAGGTCAAGTTCAAGACACTTATAAAAAGACCATTCCCAAAGAGACTGCATGGGAAAACCTATTAACATTACTGCTTTCCCTTTATTTCCCCTTTGATCATAAAATAAGGTTATGGGTGGCAAAAGCTGTAATGGTGGGAAGATCCCAAATAGGATAGTATGATTTAATCTACTGAATATATATATCTATAAAAAAAACAAACCACCAACAACAATATGGTGGGATACCAAGCAAGAGCATGACTACAAAATGCTTTGCAAAGGAGGAAAAAAAGAAAAAGGGAAAACAACAATAACAAAAAAGCCCCATAAAGTTGACAATGGGAGCAGCTAAAAAAAAAAAAGAAGAAGAAGAAGCAGCAGCTTTTTCATGCTACTTCTCCTTCTTTAATTAAAGCTAATTTTGCCCATACTATAAAAAACATGACCATTATTTAAGGAGTTCCTAAATCCTGGATAAAAATAAACAAGCTCAGCATATGGCACAAGAAATAACAAAGGACAATTATGTGCTTATACTAGGGACATGCCTCAAAATCTCCATATTCCATAAGGAGAAATCCAAGTCTTCCTTCTACTTCTGAAGACCTAATAGTGACACAGACTGATTCCAGAGAAGACAGGGAGAATACAGAGGTCTGTGGGAGCAAGTTGTGGCTAATTTTTGTCCAAACTGTTTTCTGATTTGTTATGTATATTTCAGTCCAAAGGCTGATTTTTTTCTCAATTTTACTGTATACAACAAAATTTAGGAAAATAAATGTATTATATGAGCTGATTTACACTCCTGCTAAGGCTTTTTTATACTACATGAGTATTAAAGGGTTCTTAGTGCAGAACTTAGCTCATTGATTTCAAATGGTCCTGTATAAATGAAAGCAAAATTTGGCTCTGAACACCTCCAGCAGAAAACTCTTTTATTGTCATGAATATCTTAAGTGTAATCATTTTTCTTTTAATTAACATTCTAAAGAGAAGAGGAAGTTGGAAATCCAGACAAATCTGTTATGAGTCAATTAAGAAGCCAGGATTAGCATATACAATCAAGATGGGAGCAGCAAGATTTCATGGAAGAGTTCATGAGGAAGCAACCAGGACGCATGATTTGCATTGCAACCTCCCTGGTTTGTGTTGTTCTCAACCTCAGTATTGTTGACTTGACTCACTGTATGAATATTGCCAAGCAGCAGCAGCGAACCACGATTTCATTTTCCTCCTTGTGCCAATACAACTCACCTAGATATATAGGTTTAAAAAGACCAACTGTATGAACTATTGAAAACAGTAGTGATCCTTTTCTTCTTTCTGCAGATGATAACCCTTTTTATAAAACCTCCTTTTATGCCCCAGCTGTATAAGCATTATCAGTGAATACTGCAGACTGCCCTATATTCTTCCTTGATAACAGGTGATACTGAATACCCCTGAGGGACTAGAAGTGGGATACTTCACACACAGGTCACCTGAGCAAGTGAAGTCTTTTTCTGGGGGCATGACTGATTAGTGGGGTATATAAAAGAAGTTGCTGATCTCTCTCCAACTGCTATCTTCTATCTAGTATTTGTATTTTAAATCCAGTATCAGATTGAGAAGTGATTGTAGGCTTTGTAGTAGTATTAGTAATGGCAATAATAGTAAAACAAAAACACTTGAGCTTTATGAGTTTAAACTCTGAAACCTTTAACATCATGGAGCTGATTACTTTAAATTCAGGTCATCATAGAGAATCTTATGTGTCTACTACTTGTGAAGTAATATTCACTACTTTTCTACAAATAAACCGAAGGCATGAACCTCCTGGGATGAAAAGCTAACATTTTCCTAACTTCAGATTTCACAGAAATAAGAATTAGATGTTTTTAAAATATGATTTCAACAGAAATAAAAAATAATTTAATATATTTCCCAGCTCTCAATTAAGAGAAAAATGTGTCCACGGAGCTGCAGAACAGAACAATACAAATCCAGCTCAGTTTCTGAAGGACAGTCACGGCTGAATTCATTTCCAAAGTATGACACAATTTTGCTTAGATTTACAGATCAAGGGACTTTAATAAAAATTAAACATAAATTTGTTTATCTCAAGCCTCAGTTATCACAGGTCCCAGAAAGCCATACATCTGATGGGGTCTAATGGAACAGTTAAAGCAACCACTTGCCTGGTAATGACTAAAACAAGAGCATAGAACATGAAGAAATATCAGAAAATGCATTTCAGCCACCAAAGATAAAACCCTGTTAGTAGAAGCTCATATTTGTTTCTACTGCACGTTATACTCAGCAGTTACAAGCAAGTTTTGTAGAACACAGTTGGAGAAATAATGATGTTTTTCCTTAGATTGCCCAAGCCTTATATTTATGTTAGTTTAACACATGACGTGATCCCTTTAAATTCAGCAAAGAAATGATCATTACTTCACAAGTGTACTCTCCTGATTCAAAGTTTCCTGAAACCAAATACTGCTTGTGTTTTTTTGTTTTTTTAAAGCATGCTGTGTAATTGGAACTATGTCAATGAATATGAAAAATAGCATGTCCCTGACACTGCTGTAAAGAGTCTGATCACTGTAATCATGGCAAAGATAAGCCCATATTTTAAGCCGGAAACTTCAAAGTATTTAAAGAAACACATCTACTGGACCTTTGTTCTCTTACTGAATCTTGCTCCCTTCTACCTCTCTACATCACGGTCAATATAAACCAGGCAAAGAAGACTAAGGGGGCTGTGCATTCTGATGCATATAGTGCACCAGAAATGCTCTATATGGACGACATTTTTAGAGGGTGCAAATACATTATGTCAACCTACACGAGCAAATTAGGCAACAAGGGTGTGTTTCAGAGACTTTTCAGTGCTTGCACACTATTAAACTCTGTCTGAGATCTGTTTGGAGAAAGTAACAATTATGTTTCTTATTAAAGAATCTGCAATTACAGCCCTCTCTACACTTCCTGCTTCCTTCAACAATGCAGACCTGTCTGCTCTGAAGATTACAAAGTCCTGTGCTGTTTCACTAGGTCACCAGACTAAACTGGCCAATCCACTTTCATGGCAACTTATTCCTGATTTTCTCTTTTGGGCAAACCTCTTTTGCAGTGGGACTGAGTCCAGCATTGATCCTACACTTGAGTTAGCCCCTCTGAAATTCAGACTAATTAAAACAGTGTTCAAATGTGCATGTTTGTGAGAGCCCTAAATCTTTTGAGATTCCCTAACTTCTTATATTCATGTCTGTTACCTCTAAAATCTTCTTCAGACACTGAAAAAAAATGAGCTTCAGGCTTCCGACTTGTACACAAAAGTTATTATAGTCATATAGTTGTTGCAAACGCCATGTACTGAACTATTATTTTTGTTCCGTTTTGTTTATGGTATTTGTCTGTCATCAGAAAAACCAGAAAGTCCACAGTTCAGATTTCTCAGGATCATAAATGGTTTGATTAAGCTGCAGATGTTAATTAAGACCCAAATCTGTATCTTCACGTATAGCCAGAATAACCAGCTTGTTAGCTAGGGAAAGCCCATGATATTTAGAATATTCCATATTACAGGATGCAGATCACAAGTGGGAGGGTTCCAGAGCAGCTTTTGTAACCTCCTCTTTTCTCATATCATGCAGGTTTGGGGAAGGAAACGTGCATTGGACAGACTGTCTGAACGGCGCCCAACATCCTGTGCGTGGCAAACGCAGTCACTGCTGCTGTGTGTGTGGCAGGGCCAGCCTGAAAACTGGCCAGTGGTTTCCATTTCTGGAGGAATGTATTGCCCCCTGTTTTTTGAAACCTGCGAGCAAAGAAAATAAAAATATTTTTAAAAGAGAAATGAGCATTGCATCTTGAAATTTCATACTGCTTTCCTGAAAAAAAGGAAAAATTTTAATAAAATTCATAAAAACATAATTCTAACTATGTATCCCCACCACACTCAAATCAAATCGAGTGTTTAGCCATACAGCTTTTACTGATAAACACTTTTAGTGAGAATTTTCGTTACAAATAATGTGCAATCCAAGAGTTTTCTGTGTTGCCCTTTGTGATACAAACTTATCTATAAAGATGGACCATAAACTTTGTTGAGGGAAGAGTTACCGGTGGATGCTGAGAATCAATCTTAATAGAAAACTAACTGTTATGAGTAAACAGATACGGATTTATACAGCTTGTGGCCCTGATCCAATAAATGATTTTAGACACTCCAACGTGTAATTTTTAGACCTGTGGCCCGCCAGGAGGAATCCAGAAGCATGTTTTGAATGTTTAGCTTTCCCATGATGTGCGCGGAGAGAGATTGAGGAAGCCTAGGGAGAGGCGGCGCACGGTGCCTTGGCCGGTGTAGGTCAGCTCGCTCCACACGCAGCTGCCTAATTAACCAGGAAGAAACTTTGAGGTTTGTCCCGAGTCTAAAATCCTGCCTCCCTCTCAAACTAGGGCTCTACCTGAGGAATGCCTCTGGAAACAGGGCTCTACCCAGGGCTGTCTGAGATGCCTCCATCCACTCACTATCTACACCCTGATTCTTCTTATGAAAATAGGTTCCTGTGATCTTTCCTTCAAAACTTATGTTTTATTAAAACGTAGCTAGGGGAGAAGCTGGCTTCCCATCTCCCTCTATGCAGCAAGGCAGCGATTAGAGTGCTTACAGTCATGGGATTCATCTCTCCTGCCCTGAAAGGCCCCAACTCACAGCTCCTGTCACCCAGGCAAAGACTCTGACCTGATGGTCAGGACTGATGGTTATTATAGGAAAGGCAATCTCGACCCTTCTGCCGAAACTATGCCCTGGAGCACAAACAAATTCAAGATTCCTTAGATCATAATCTGATGTTCAGGTTATTCCCAGGGTTAAGGCACAGGCTGAGTTTTCTCGAGATTGTTTCTCTCTTCGTTATGTTAAATAGTTGTGGAATATGCACAACCCCTCTCCACCCCACCCCACTCCCCCAAAAATAAAGACCTGGGAGGAAGTACAGTTGCTACCATTGTGTTTTAGCATAAGCTGCTAGACACTGCTGCATTTTGTCAAGAACCCCGTCTCGGCGGGGAGTTTGCAGCATGCTCCAGGAGCAGCCACGGGAATGTCGGCAGAGGAAGACCTTGCTTCTGGATTCCACAGGGACGTCAGCTGGAACACGCCTGAGAGGGAATCCGGGATTCTCAGGTGGAAAAGGAACTGACTCCAAGGCATGAATCATGAGACAAGCATAGTGCTTTGAGGTTTAGGCAACTGCTTAACAGAGGGTTTCTGACTCACACCTGTTCATTTACATGCTTAAATTCCACCCAAGTCCCACATTTCACACCATCTCTACCCTCTTATTGACTGGAATATATGTATTGACAGACATCTTTGTGGTCACCAAGGTATCTTTTTATTTATGAAGAAACAACAGCAGTTGCTGAGAACATTTAACACTGAGAGCATTGAGTTGTTGCTTTCGTGGCATAATCCTTCCCATAGCTCCACTGACATTGATTAGTCCACATACGGTATACGTATGGCTGGGAATTGTATTGCAAGGCAAGTACCTTATACCAACGTGCCCTGCCAGCACACAATCCCCCGCCAAAGAAGAATGGCATTAAATCCTGTTTTCACTTTGCAATATTCCTGAAGTGAAAATATCTTTTTGCGGAAGTAATATGCCTATTTTGACATGGTGACTAATATTTTCTGCTGCATAACAAAAACATTAAAGGATGGCCTTGCTAGATAAACTCCATACCAAAGATACATTGCTTTAAAACTTCCTTATTCTGGGCATGGTCTATTTAGGCCTCTATAAAAATCTCTGAATTTCTAATAACAAGGTGTACTCGCGTCTCTAAACAGTGATGAGGTGTTTATATTACCTTGTAGCGCAGGAAAAGCGCTTCTGCTGGACTTGTCAGGATTGCAAGAAAAAAAAAGATGATTTTCTAGTATTTCTTCTTGTTTCATAAGCCTATTTTCTACAATCTGGTGGCACACCTTGTAACTCCTAGTGAGATATTCAGAATAGCAACATGTGTATAACTTAAATGTAATTTGTGAAATATATGCTATATTTGCTAAAAAATGCATGTAGTCAGAATCATATGATAGTTTAATTTGCATAGATGTAAAACCTGAATTTATTATACATAACCTATATTTGTGAAAGTAGAGACAGTCACCTGGTTTCTCTTCACTGGTTTAATCTGGCAGTTCCTCACTAGAGGCAACAGAATTTTAAGAAGCAGCCAAGAGAAACCAGACACTAAGGGGAAGGAAAAGAGAAGAGCAGATAATGCACAGGAAAAGTGGTTGCACCAATATTAACACTGTTCCTTCATCCTCTCCAAAAGGAAAGTTTCGGATTGTCAGAAGACTGAAAGGGCAATCAGGCACCCAGAAGCAAGGCTGGCGTCATGGATGCATCTGTAACAAGTTCGTTCTCTACCCCAAAAGCCTGAGTTTTAAGAGGATGTCTACAGGATGCAATTTACTTTTTTAGGTAACAAAAAGATCTTCTGTATGGAAGGTATGGAGCATCTCTGGTAGTTATCACCTCTGAGAGAGGCTGAAATGGCTTAGGCAGTGGGCTTGAAAACATGAACACTCTGTGAATGAGTGGAGGAAAATCAAGCCAGTCTAGGGAAGAGCAGATGAGTTTGTTATTATCCATATGACACTCATTTCAGTGAATGAATTTTACAGAAAGACATTCGGGTAGTGAGGTAGCTTAGGCCTAAGCCCAGGAGGGCAATGCCTACCCAACACATTAGTAAGGTAGGCAAGAGACCGCAGAGATGCAGTGAAAACTGCAGCCACAACCAGAAAAAAAGAGTCATTGAGTCTCTTCCATTGAGCCTGCACGAAGATCAAATTCAGACAAAGCTGTGAAAAAGCTGGTAATGGTTATTTGATTTAGAATACACACATAAGGCCACTTCAGCAGGGTAGTGTTTGTTCCCTGCCATTTTCGTCTACAACAGGTAACACTAATAGCATTTGCAGCATAGTTGCTCAAACCTGGTCTTATTAGGCTGCTGAAGCATCCATGGGCAGACTTTGCTACAGACAGCGGGCTCTTTGCTTTGTTTCAGAAATACTAACATAAGATTACAGAAATCAGGCAGTTGTTTTTGTATGTCAGAGGAAAAAAAACTCAAATGTTATTTTCAGTTTCTGGTGTGCTTAGCTCAAAGCAATTCATAAAGAGAGCAACGAATCCTAAGTGGCAGTGTTTTTCACTAGTGTAGCGCTATCCATATACTAGGAGCTGAAAATAAGCCGTACTTGATTGGGAACATATACTTAGAAAGGACAGCAGGATCTGAGCATTACTAAGGGCTTTTGTCATTGGGACATGCATGGTTTGTATTAAATAGATCAGAGCTACAGTTCTGTTGAGTATCTGCAATTACAGTCAGAAAATGGCCTTCTCTATCAACCAGGGGCTAGCATGACTTTGAAGTTATGTGTGAATGCACACATTCATAAAGTATTTCTTCTTAATATTGACCAATTCATTTCAAGCCTCAAGTAACATTGGATACAGAAAATGTATTTATTTAATTGCAGGATCTATGTGGATGCTCTTTTAACCCCACTCTATTCCCTGCCTTTTCTACTCTGTACCCCTTTCTGCTCATAAAGATATATGCATATCTGAAAGACACAGAAAGTATCTGTGATATCTCACAGTGGATCTGATAGCTCTTCTCAAGGAAAAGTGTATCTCCAAGTCCTCAAGTCACAGGAATGCTGAAGAAGCAGCACCTCAGGAAAGGCCTCCAACATAGTTAGGAGGCCACAGTCTCCATCTGATAGATTCACCGCTTTCACTATTCCACTCGAAAGAGAAAGATCTGGACAGAAATATTTTAAGTTAATGAGGTCACAAGTTTATGTCAGTAGTCCCTATCAGTAAGATAAGTCATCAGTAGGACGGTCTTTGAATAAACACACTTTTACACATCTTTCAAGGCCCCTAAAACTCAGGGCCATCATGTGGATTTCTGATGTTTCTTGGCAGGCTCTGAATTCACAAACCAATGAGTGGATTATTGTGATTCATATGCCACTTTCATTTTTGGCAGGTAACACGAGTGGTATTGGAGAATGATTACTTGAATGAGATCTGCACCCACTTCCCTCAAATCAGCACTCTGAAAATCTCAGCGATAAAATGTAGCTGTCAGCATAAATACATACATAAATACGAGATACGAGCACGTATCCTGTAGAGGGTTCTGGCTGTACAGCTCCAGACGTCAGGAACGAGCAAGCGCGTAGGACTTGCTGTAGTTCTTGTAGAGGGCTGGGCGAGCAAACATCTGTGGATGGACATTGAGGAAGAGGAAATTTCAAAGTGTCAGTAATAGGAAAGTTATATTGTACACCTGCTTTTTACGCATGCCATCTGCACTCAGTCATACCATAATACAGCTTTGATGACATACCACAGCTAAAGGGCAGGCAGTATACTTCTTGCTTCATTGACATGAACGACACAACTTTGTAAAACTCACTGCTTAATGATATAAATCACAACCTTCAGACACGATAGATGGTTGCCCTGCATGTTTCTAAGTGTTTCGACCTATACTAATTATTTTCATGCTGAAAGCACTGAAGGAGCATTACAGTGAAAACCAGTGCACGCTAGGTAAGCAGTAGCACCCTATCCATTCTTCCGAACTTCCCATGATATTTTGTTGACCTGCAACTACATCATGATATCCAGTGAATATTGTTTACAATAACCTAATAACAAGCAATTCTGTTCCCATTAATGTATACAATCTCCTATAAAGTAGTTCTTCTTTCCAAAGTAAACTGTCTGATCCTGCAGCTCAAACAAATCACAACATTTTCTAAAAATCTGGATAAATCTTGTGTGTAGAAAGGGAATGCGACCTCAGATATTTGCACTTTCCCTAGTAGATAAAATCATTGAAAAAAAAAAAGATTTATATTAGAATTATTTCTTAAAGAAGCATTTTTATGGTATACTTTGGTGTCTTTAAGAGATAGCACGTTCTAAATCCATTATTCAGTTCCAGTCCTGGATCTACTCTTAAACCCACGTATGGCCTCAGGCAAAATGTATTAGTTTCCCTATTTCAGTTACCCCAACTCTAAAGTGGGAACAACATGACTAACCCAAATAGCTTAGTCGCAATTTATAAAAATGAGTAAGTAACTTGATGATTAGATTTCTGAGACGTGAAACACGATTATTATTAGGATTCAGTGACCAACCAGGCACAAACGTGCAGTACAAACGCAGGAGATGGGTCTTGCACTACAGAAAACACACCAGCCAGGAGCTCAGCGAGGAGGCAGCTCCAAGCTGTACCTGTAAAAGGGGCAACATTCCCTCAGCGCTTCCTTTTTATTACCCCATACGACCTAAAGAGTGGGAAAAGCTAAGGCCTCTCCAAGAAATGAGTAGTTCCAAAACACTGCAGCAAATCAGATACATGAAAAGAAATTTTAATCTTCCTAATAGAGCTAGCTACTATTTTCTCGTGGAAATGTCAGAACTGATTAAAGGCTTAGCATTTCTATTTAAAATCAGTCAGTGCACGATACATTTTAAAGGGAGAAAAATGCAGAGGCCAGATAACACGGAGATAACAGGCTAAATTAATTTCTTCTGCTGCTCCAGTAATTTGGTAGCCAATGTATAGGGCATGGGATTAAAAAAAAAAAAAAAGTATTCTTCCTGCTGGCAAAGTCAGTATTATTAATTGTTATTACTATTATTAACCTTTGGGCTCGTGTATCCTCTGCAAATTAATGATTATTCAATAGCTGTGTGACAAGGGTGCACTTTCTAATACCAATTAATGGAAGAGCATATCACTGGTTTACCAAGAAACGTGGGGACGTGTCAACTTCACGGTCTCGGTCTTGCTTCTTAGACATGCAAAGGTGCCTACACGAAATGCATTTGTCAATTCCGTGAGCTGAAGGGGGAAAGCGGCCACAAAATCAAACAAAATCAAACAAAACAAATAAGGAAGGCGATTGGGCTGGCGTCCAGGGTCCCCTCTCTTCTCGGCCTCCTAGGGAATAAGAAGCAGGCGCCGCTTTCAGGGAAAGCTGCCCTCACCGCCAGGTTCACTTTCCAGGAATTCCGCGTCCAAACGGCGCCTCGGCGAGGCAGAGAAGGAAGGTCTTAAAAACAAAAGAACAGAGGGAAAAAGAAAAATGCCCAAGGAGAAATTATACGAAAAAAAAAAAAAAGAAAAAAAAAAAAAGAAGTTTTTTTTTTTTTTCGCTCCGCCGGCAAAACCTCCGCCTGAGCTTTGCCCACACCACCGTTTTTTTTTTTTTTCGCTCCGCCGGCAAAACCTCCGCCTGAGCTTTGCCCACACCACCGTTTTTTTTTTTTTTCGCTCCGCCGGCAAAACCTCCGCCTGAGCTTTGCCCACACCACCGTTTTTTTTTTTTTTCGCTCCGCCGGCAAAACCTCCGCCTGAGCTTTGCCCACACCACCGTTTTTTTTTTTTTTCGCTCCGCCGGCAAAACCTCCGCCTGAGCTTTGCCCACACCACCGTTTTTTTTTTTTTTCGCTCCGCCGGCAAAACCTCCGCCTGAGCTTTGCCCACACCACCGTTTTTTTTTTTTTTCGCTCCGCCGGCAAAACCTCCGCCTGAGCTTTGCCCACACCACCGTTTTTTTTTTTTTTCGCTCCGCCGGCAAAACCTCCGCCTGAGCTTTGCCCACACCACCGTTTTTTTTTTTTTTCGCTCCGCCGGCAAAACCTCCGCCTGAGCTTTGCCCACACCACCGTTTTTTTTTTTTTTCGCTCCGCCGGCAAAACCTCCGCCTGAGCTTTGCCCACACCACCGTTTTTTTTTTTTTTCGCTCCGCCGGCAAAACCTCCGCCTGAGCTTTGCCCACACCACCGTTTTTTTTTTTTTTCGCTCCGCCGGCAAAACCTCCGCCTGAGCTTTGCCCACACCACCGTTTTTTTTTTTTTTCGCTCCGCCGGCAAAACCTCCGCCTGAGCTTTGCCCACACCACCGTTTTTTTTTTTTTTCGCTCCGCCGGCAAAACCTCCGCCTGAGCTTTGCCCACACCACCGTTTTTTTTTTTTTTCGCTCCGCCGGCAAAACCTCCGCCTGAGCTTTGCCCACACCACCGTTTTTTTTTTTTTTCGCTCCGCCGGCAAAACCTCCGCCTGAGCTTTGCCCACACCACCGTTTTTTTTTTTTTTCGCTCCGCCGGCAAAACCTCCGCCTGAGCTTTGCCCACACCACCGTCTTTTTTTTCTCTCTTTTTTTTTTTCTATTTTTTTCCTCGATGTCTGCGCGCACCCAGCGCCGGGAGGGAGCCGCGCTCCTGGCAGGCACCTGCCCCGCTTTAAGTTTTCCCCTGGCGGGCTCCGGGCTCCGCCACCCTCGAGGGAAACTTCGCCCAAACGCCAAGTTCGCGGAGCCGTCGGCGCTGGCCGGAGTTTGAGCGGAGCGGAGCTCGGCACCGGCGCTGCCTCCGTGAAAATAACCCGCAAATTCAGCTGCTCCAAGGCGGGCAGGAGCCCCTGGGAGCCCCTCACGCTGCTCCGCACTACTTGAGTGCGAGTTGCAGCCGTCCCTTATTCCCACTTTATATTATTTTGGTATAGTGCATCCGTATATTTGTCTGCTGTAGTCTGCTGGCAAACATTAGCATTCAAGCTTACATTTTTGACAAATGTGCAGACAGGAATAGCATGAATAGGCATCTTAAATATTAACAACCTAAGCATCTGTTGTGAAACAAATTTAATATATTTACTCTGTTTTTCTCACATTGTTAGAAAAGGTTACAATAAGTGTAAAATTTCAACTTTAGTTAGCACAAGGAATGCTTGGATATTTCACTATCTCTTCAGACATTTAACACACTCACTAGCTAGAAATGTGTCAAATCAGGCGCACTATTCAAAACCAACTTGCAACAGTAAGCATGGAGTGTAAAGGCATGAATGTAGGATGTTCTCTATAATTTGTATCGTCTCATTACTCGGCAGCACTGTTTGCAGAATTTCAGAGTGCGCTTTTCACTCCCGTGTTCCTATATGCTTTTTAGCACATTTGCACGCACACTCATTTTCCACCTCATTTTCCGTTTCAGATTGCTGTTGACATTCCCTTGCTTTTCTAGTCAAAGCACCGGTTTACGCAGGAACGTGCAATTGCAGAGAGTAGGTAACAAAAAGAGCAAGCAGAAAAGGTAACGTGCGTGCATGGTAGCGTGTGGATGAGCAGATAGCACGCACACGTTAGAAGGCAATAGGAGAAAAACTGAAATCCTCGGGTACTGCGCTCTGTATGGCCCTCTTGAACACGAATGGCTAGTGCAAAAGAAACAACTGACCCCAGGAATTCCTCTTCCCCTGGAATAAGGCTATTCTAAGGAGAACAAGAACATAGAGGAGGAAAGTCTCCAAAAAGCCTGTAGAGTTATTTCAGGAATCAGTGCATTCCTTCTCTCTCTTTTTTTTTTCCCACAAGTTCAAATATGTAATAAATAAGTCCTTTGTATGCAAAAGAGTTTACTGGAACAAAAAAACATTTAAATGGAATGCTTTTTGTGCATACACTTTTAAAAAAGTAGCAGTTTCCTTTTTAGACTCTTTGTTGTTGACGCTTTAAATGGGAAAGCAGCTATCACAGTTTCTCTTTCTGGTCTCCTGGTATTTTAGTGATACGCAGAAATCCTAACCTGCTGCGAAAGAGCAGTAAGGCACGTGAAGTCGCTCGGTGGTGGCACGCGCCGCTTTGCGCAGGGCATCTGTCCCAGCCGCCCGGGGTTGTGTTTGAGGAGGGTCCCGCTGGGGTCGGCAGCGTAGGCCCCGGAGGCCGGCGGGCAGCACCTGCCCTTATTGCTGCGGCTCTTTGGGGACACCCAAACGGTGCCTCCCGCTGCCCCGCGGGCGTCCGAACGCCAAGTCCTGCAGGAACGCTCACCCCTTCATCACAAAAGCGTCTAAAGGGTAGGGAAGTCCTGATACGTGCTCACTTACTCTGCCTTTCTGGTCGGGAGGTTTGAAAGCGTGCGACTGCAGTTTGGGAAATGCAGACGAAATAGTCTGGTATTCCTGGAAAAAAAAATCTTTTAACAATCAAATATTGTATCAGATGCTCAGGTTTTGGAAGCACTTCTGTTGTCACCTGTTTTCTAATCTGAGTGCCATCAGATAAAATTTGAAGTCCTTCCTAAGGTTTCATCTTTTTTTTTTTTTTCAGAAAAAGCTAGTAGATTACTGTATTTATTATCTAAATAGACTGAAATATATAGAAAAAATGCTATTAAAAGTAAATTTTTGAATTTAAAATAGAGGAAATATGACTTTCTAAATGTTTTAGTCCTATATCTGAGAACTATGCTCTTTTAACATAGATTCTACCGAAGCATTTTATTGCCTTGTACATAACTGGCATTGCTCTCTCTAGATATATTTAATACATATACAACGAAGCCACAAACTTTCCTTCTACAACAGTTTAAACACATCTGGAACATTTTACTTTCTTATAATTTATGTTAATAGATGTAGAGTGTATATACAATCTTCTTAGAAATCATTGCTTTTTCCAAAGGGGATTTTTTTTACTTTCAGTCAGGGAATATATTTATAAGAACAGAATAACTCAAAGTATAGGCATTCTATATATCATTTTATTTTCTGTTATATTAGGTTGATTATATAGAGCTTTCATTTAGAGCAATGGGATGATGAAATTACAGAGGAGTGATTGGCTTTTGTTTTTTCAAACGGTTCAAGTTGAGGGCTGCAAAAATGAATGTTTTGGGTGAAGTTCTTTGCCTGTGTAGTATTTTTCATAGAATTCTGACAAATTAATTTAATAGAAAAGCCACAAATCTCTTAGCATGGGAGGATATATTTCCAGGTAAAATGGAAGTTCTGCTTTTGCCATTATAGGCAGCAGGCTCCAGTAATCTGCTCCTCTTGTGGAATGAACACTTTCTACTTAAAGCTATCATGCACCTACTGTTTATTTACGCTGCATTAAACTGACAGCACAGCAATCAGAGGAAAAATATGACTTACTTTCCTGAAGTAAACACCGGTTTATAGGTTAGTGCGTGTATTTATATTCCTGTCGCCACTAAATAATGTCTGTCTCCATTTTAATATCTACCTGCAGTTTTATCCGGGGCAGCCGAGTCTTCCATGTTTAAAAGGGGGTGGGAGTAAAAAATAAATAAATATAAAAAGGGGGAAAGAAGAGAAAGTTTTGTTATCGTTCCATTCCGAGAGGAACTTTAAAGAAAAATGATTCTGTATTCCTTTATGGCATGCAGAAGCCAGTTTTAAAGAAACAGTCTTCAGTTTTATTTGGTGATTTTCAATTGCACTTCAACTAGGGAAAACAGAATTCCTTAACAGTATTTGTCTATCCAAGTCACTGAAATTGTATATTCAGGCAACGGCAGATTAAGGGCAGAAGCATTTTATTAATAACTGAAAGCACATATGTGTGTGTGATGAAAAATGTTCTGCAAATCTGTCACTATGCAATCAAGTGCATTTTTTAAACTTTAGTTGTCACAAAGTTGCTACTGATTCTAAAAAAAAAAAAAAAAAGTAAAACAGTTTGACGGTTAAAGAGTCACTTGCAGTTCTTATTGCTTGTTACACTAAAATTTTGCAACTTTATAAAATCCACGTCAGCAAACTCCATTGATATTGCTTTCTGTCTTGGACTAATCAGCCCAAGTGACTCACTGTTAACCTGCACATAACCTTAGCGTGAGTACCTCAAAGTTTGCCAAGCATCCCTAAATCCTTTGCCAGGGAATTCCATTAATAATCTTTACCTGAGGGGCCCATTTTGCTCCAAATTTCTGAAATTATGATATTTAACATGGTTAGCTTGTATGTCAAGTCCCTTCGGTACTAGTATCATGAACTCTCTACGGAACCTGACCACAACTTGTAACTGTTACTGTGGAAAGGATATGCTATAGTAGTGCCTTCAGAAAAAGTAGGTGTTTTCTGACATTTGCCATCCTGTGGCATCTCAGTTTACCACAGTTATCACCAGCACTTTGTTACCTAATTGGTATCCGTTTGCTGCTTTGTAAATGTTGACTTTCTCATGGTTTCTGCATTGTGATGCTCTCAATAAGCATAAATCTTTATAGAGACTAATATTAAATGGAATTTATGGTACTGACCTTGTTGATATGCGCTGATCTTGTCCTTATCTCCCGTACTAGTTGTAATCTGCCCTTACTCTGTGTAATCTTGGATAGTGCGATAGCAAGAGCAGAGGAATCGTGGAGTGCTCTAACAGAGCACAGTAACATACCCCAGGCACTGTCTGAATTGGTAATATCTCTTTTTAAACCTGTTGGGCCTGACTTGCCTCTCACGCACCCCGGCACAAGTCAGGAGGCTCTCTGGGGAGATTCGTAGGCCTTCACTTTTACACTTATGCCACGGGGTCGGTGTTAGGTGTTTGTGCGGGATGAGCGGCGTGTAAACACTCCCTGCATGCACCAAGGTTGCCGTTTTGCTGTTGAAGAGTGCACATATACACTGATCTCTCCTGAGACCCATTTTCCATATGTATATGTGCCTGCTGTGCTTAGGACGGGCTATAAGGGCCGTCTTACAGGTATGTCCCAAGTTGCTCTAGAGCATTGCAGGTGACTCTTCTGCGCGGCTATGGCTCCAGGATGATTAGCTCTTGCTATATCATGATTTCCTTTGGTGAAGGGCAGTTTAGATAGATAGGCAGGAGAGGCTACTCGCTTGCTCACGGACCCCTGGTCACCCGAACAGCACCTTTTGACAAAGCATCCGGATGGGCAACGTCTGTCAGCTGCGCCAGTCTCGCCTGCCTCCCAGCACCTATCCGCTCCAGCCCTTCCACTTGGCGCATTAGGACATGACATGACCTGAGGAGATGAGGGAGGTGCTTTAAACCTAGAGTGCATCTCATCCTCCCGGGATCCTGCCATGGCAGGATCCGTTGGGCCAGCAGCGATGGTTGGCATGATGCCCCACTTGCTGCTCCCCGCGATGCGCTCGGCCGGGAGACGCTACCTGGTGGCCTGTCCCTTAATCGTCCCCCGTGTCTGGAGCTCCAGGGCCCGGTGTCAGCACTGATGCTGACAAAACGTGTCCTCTTGGGCAAAGTGCCGAGTGAGCCCTTGCCGCAGCTCTTCCCCGCAGAAGCCCGGCTTGAAAGCGCAGGGCGCTCGCGATTTCACGTGCAAGGCGAGGAAGCTGCTACACGCAGCATCTCTGCAAACGTGGCTTTAATATGCCTCGGGTCCTGTTACCCACCTATAAAATCACTATCATATAGGTTTCATGGAGCACTGTAGGATTAATTAGTTCTTTATAGTCTTAAATCAGTCTTAGGATGGAAAACATTGCACAGCACAAGTGCAAAGAGTTGCTACTCGGAACTGAAACCTGCATGTGAAGGTGCTACAGACGTATTTGCTTTACAGTAACATTACTAAGAATATGCCTGTTTGCAATAGACAGGTAATTAAAAGCATTTGCAATAAGCAGCATCTAAAGTTGAGATATCAAACACGTCTGGTTTCCCCAATTCTAATATGTTAAATAAAAGAGAGAAAGCGCGAGAGAGAGCACGTATGCACATGTACCACAAAAACTCACACACAGAAAAAAGCAAAGGCAAAAAATAAAGTGAAAAGAAACTTCAGAGCGGATTTAAAAACATTCACAATCAAAGATTAATTCAATATTTTTGTGGAGACATATATTGAAAAGATTTTAAGTTATTAGTGTTTTTCATCATAGGTGGGCTTTCTGGATAAATATAAGAAGTCTCAAGAATAATTAAAGTCATCTTAAAACTTTAAAAAAAAATGACAGTTTTAGCTTCTAAGGATTCATTGTAATATAATAATACTGAATGCTTTTTAGTGTTAGTTCTGCACTAGACATTTAATTACAGTCTTTGTGAGACTTGTTATCTGTATAGTAACCAGTGCATAAAAAGCATGATATATACTTTTACATACAAGCTCTTGCTTGCCAGCTTTCTTTTTAAGATTATAGATTAAGATCTGCAATCCAGAATGTTCATGTCTTCAATGAAAACAACTTAATTTACACATTTTGCAGGAGGAGTGGGGCATTTATTGTAAAAAAAATATTTTATAATACTTTTCCTTTTTCAATATTACTTGAACTGTTGTTTGGCAGGGCTTTCTTTTTTTTCTTCTTCTCTGTACAGGGGCCCAAACTCAGCATTTCTTTGGTTGTTGAAGAGGTTTAGCACAAAAAAAAAAAAAAAGTGTTCAGGTTGTATTGAAAAGTAAGACTGAAAAAATTCTAGTATAGTTTCATAGGTTTGTTTTATCCACATGAACATCTTGTTTAGAGGAAAATTGCAGCTTGCCTTTCCCACGTCTGCTGTTGAATGTTGTCTGAAATAAATACATTATGGGTAATATACATGTATGTGATTAGTAATCTGGTCTTCACACTGCTGTGGGAAAGGAACATGCTTGCAAGGAAGATCGGGCACGTGAAATTAGGGTTTTCCTTCTGCAGGCTCCAATAATCCTGCAGCTCCTGCGAGGCGCTGTGCAGCTGCGCATGGCAGAGTCCCCTGGGGTTTGCGCGGAGGTCACCTGCCACACGGGGCAAAACGGGACCTGCAGCCAAACGTTGCAGAGCAGATCTTTTCTCTCAACCCTGCCTATGTCCTCCTGGGACGTTTGGGGGTTTGCTGCTTACATAGCGGTGTTGTGCAGGAGCGCCGCAGTGTTGGTGCTGGGCCCTTCCTTTCAGTGTTCTTAGTAAGAAACTCTCCCAGCAGAATCAATCAATCAAAATCAACCCCTGTCCCATTGACTGTATTTTATTGACTTTCTTTTCCTTTTCCTCTTTTTTTTTTCTTTTTCGCTTGACTCACTGGATACCACAATCTTTTTGGCTATTCCTGAATAATTTTTTAATATATATATTTTTTTGAGATAAAAGATGTGATCATGTCGTAGTAACATTTTTTCATTTGAAACTTGAGGCTCCACTACTGACTTTATTTGGATTGTATGTCCTCTGAGAAACTGGCTTATGCATTACCACTTAAAATGAACATTAGGATACTCATAGGTGCGGTTGTTAATTTCTAAGCATTCTAAAAGATAGATACCATGCAAAAAAACTAAACCTATAGAAGCTCATTTTTTGTGTGGCGTGATGGAAGGTATGCCTTAAGAAATATTATCCGGTTTGATACATTGCATTTCCAAGCAGTATTTCATATAGGTCCTGTCTCTTTAAAAATGCAGTCTCCTCTATTTGCCCTATTAATTGTTGATATGTTGCCATCCACGAGACAAAAATTAGAGCTGTAATTAAATAATCATGTGATGCTCCTTAGTGCCAGTGAGAGCAAACTCATTTTTCCAGGCCCTGATGGTCACTGATTATTGTATTACTACTGGCTTGCTTTATTTTTTTTTTAATGGCTGTATATTGCCGGGTTACCTAACCACTGCCCTTCTTTTCAAAATTAAAGGAATTGAAGAACATTAAGTCACTTAATTGGCTAGTGGTCTACGGGGACATAAAGTAGTCATACCTCCTCTGCTTTTTGGTCACTCAATTGGTTCTACTGGGAGAACTACATCACTGGTGTGGTTGCGTGCCATTTAATTTACACTGGTGTTTTGGCTGGGATGGATGCATATAGGGAATGCCAGGAGAATTACAAAAGGAGCAGGGTATTAAAATTCAGAAATGATTAAAATTGAAATAAAAGGATGCTGCTTCTTTGCCAGTACTCTGGCAGTCATAATGACACATAGAGATTAGTTTCCACCTTCATCTTTTCCTTCTTTCTCATTTCCTCTTGTTTATTGTTGACACATTTTCCTTATGTCTCTGCTTCTCGGCGCTTTTTTCACTGTTACATATTCCTACTTTTTCTCTTTCCTTAAGCATGGAGAAGCTTACTTAACCTTATTATAACAATAACAGAATAGGTTATTAATATTTAATATGCACATGATTAAAATTTCTCTCTTAAACATAGGTCAGCTCTATTATTAACTGACATGTTATTTTTCATTAAAAAATTTTTATTCTGCCCTTACGGTTTCTCAAACACCCTTTACTTTGGTGGTGATTTAACACATAATGTTTAGAAAACTGTGTTAGGCTAGTGAAAAAAAAGAACTTACCAGTCAAGAATAATCAATTATGCATGAATTCAGATATAACAGATGGAAACTGGTGAGTTAAAGTTTCTCCTTAGCTTCATGATTTTTTTGTTTTGTTTTTGTGACACCTGTCTCTTATGTATAGATAAACATCTAACATAGCATACTGCTTTTCGTGCATCTTTGTGTTTTTTGGGTTTTGTGTTTTTTTTTTTTTTTCTCAGTGTGGCATAAACTCATTTCCCCACCATTCCTAACTTACTGTTTGTAATTTGTTTGTCTGCTGGCATTGCCTTTCTCTAGGGTAATCCTTTGATGAAGCTAGCATTTAAACTTCTAATAAATTACAGCATGTCTTTTAACCTTAAAATTATGTCAGCACGATATTTTAAATTGTCTGGGTTCAGTTCTGCCTTCAGCTGCTTATGGCCTATAGTGCTAGTGACATTAAAGCAACAGGGTAGACTATGACTGTGCATATATATTCATATATGCATATGCACACATTCTTGTGATTGTGATACTTATATAGGCGTTCCCTCCAGAGGCATTAATTAAATTTCTTTCAATCATTTGACAATGAAGCAGATTGCTTTGCTGCCTTTTATTAAGTTCAGTATTGACTGGGCAAAATATTTCTTTTGGTCATAGAAAGATTTGCACCCACCTGTATCAAGTAGACAATAATCCTTTGCTGCATTCCCACAGCAGCAGTACTTGGTACCAGTTGGTACCAAGTAGAAGAAATGCAGAATATGTTTGCTTCCTCTTTTTATAGGGAAGATTATAGAATAGCTTCAATCACTGGCTTAGATGTGTGATGACAGGTTTATCTTTTTGTTGTTGTTGTCGTTGTTTGCATAGTTCATACATAGTTGCCTATTGGGGAGCTGTTGTATTTGAAGACACCCTGTGTTTCAGAAACACAGGTAAGTTGATAGGGAAAATAATTTTCTAGGACTGCAACGATTTGGAGCATTTCTTCACCGGGCCCCACCCACACTTGAAGCTGCACATCCTCAGGTGTGGCACAGAGATATTTTCTGTCCTATAAAAAAATGACTGCAGAGAATGCACTGCAGATTTTTCATGAGCAGAGTACTTCAAAATTTCTCGTGAGCGTGTTACCCACTTTTTTGAACAAAAAAACAATACAGAGAGGAACCAGTAAAATAACCTGCCAGACTTAAAATGAGATATAAAAGATATCCTAAGGAAATGGACATGGATGCTGTGAAAATAATTGCTCTGTAGGTTATTTCTTCTAACCTAGCTGAAAGTCTATTATGAAACTTCATGTACATGCTTTATTTTTCCCACATACTCCTTACTCAGATATTCCTAAGTCAATGTAAAACACAAACTTTTTCTCCAAAGTTTTTGTATTTAATGTGGGAAATACTTTTTACACAATTACTGAGGCATTTACCCCAAGCACTTTCACCAGAATAGAAACAAAATGTCATAAATATTAAGCTCCTCTCACTCTAAAAAATGCCCCATTTTAGTAGATTCACAACTTCTCTTATCTATCATGATCCCTTTCCACTGTGGTCGCTTAACAGGAAATCTAGAAATGTAGCTGTTTTAGCAAATAGATATATTACGTATTTGAATACATTTTTGTTATGTTTTCTCCGTTTTTTTCTTTTACCTTTTTGCCTCTTCTGTTTTCTTTTGAAATTCAGCAAAAGTATTTTTCAACATTTACAGGGTACATGAAGGAACGTTTTGAAGTGACTTGTTTTTGCCTTATGTTGTGTGCATTTATACTAAGTATACCCTGACACTTGTGTAAATGACCTTTATCTTCATGACACTCCATATGCTAAAGCTTTTTTATTTTAGCGCCTGAATATTAACAGGTACCTTGTTCCTTAAAAGAACTATGAATATTAACAGGTATCTTGTTCTTTAAAAGAACTGTGGAAAAAAAAAAAAAAAGAAAACATTCATTTGGTCTTTGTTATTGTGGAACCTTCTGAGTTTGAGTTTGGAAACATCATGAGAAGAAAAAGCAAATTCGGCCAAAACCACCAACTTTCAATTTGTTTTACACCGAAACCACACATTTTGCATGCATTTTATGTACAATGAATATTGACTCCTGTCAGGTTTGGCCATAATTAGATACAGTTTTACTTAAAAGGTTTTGAACCTTAGAAAAAGTGTAGCAGAACCTGGGCAGAGTTCTGAGTTAACAGCGAAACTGGAAACAGGACATTTCATGTGGTTTTGGGTTTCATAATGAAAGTTTGACATAGTTCAAGTCATCAATCAGTTCTAACCATTTCCTTAGACTTAAACTCTTCCATGTTTGCAATGCACAATCTTTATCAGCAGATTTTGCTCAGACTCCCAGGCCAGTGGGAAAGAGGCCAGTGTGTCCCGGCGATGAAGGGTTCCTGTGTAAGAAATCGCCGGTGTTGGAGCGCAGCAGAACACGTGTCTGAACCGTAGCTCATAGCGCCTGAATAATCCCTCCACGGTGCTAACCTTTCCTGTTCTGCACCATAACAGGCAGCTTCGCTCGGAATACGTGAAATTCGCCCTCACTCAGAATTGATGGATTAAGCTCCTGTGATCCTAAAACCCTCACGTTTTATTAACTCGGGGTGCACTTAAGACCAGGAAAGAAATGCAATAGTTGGAGGTCGTGGAAAATGAGGCATGAGGGGGAAAGTAAGTGGAATCAGCAAAGTACATTACACAACAGTTTAGAAATACCTCTCTATAACTTTGCTTTTAATAAGTAAAAAATAACTTAAGCTCTCCTGATTTATATATCGGTGGATCACAGTTTACCTCTGGAATGTTTAGCCGTTTTATACTATTCGTTACCATGTTCTTAGTAAACTAAAACATTACAGTAGATGCTCTTCAGATGCACCTCTGAAATAAATGTTTATGAACCAACTAGCACTTCTTTCAGTTAACAGTTACATTCCCATCTCTTGCCTAGGAATTACCCAGTGATGTAATGATCAGTTTTTTTCATCACCCCAAGTTCCCCACTAAACATAGTTGTGTGACCTGGAAAAAAAGGATACCTCTCAGGGAAGGGTGGGCAATTAGTGACCTGCAGGACAAATACTTTGCCAGCTTTTCTCCTTGCTTCCAGATGCTAAATTGCATTAAGATTATTGCATTTTTTTATTTGTTTTATTTTTTTGGAAGTGTTTGGCTGTCACTGCCACGTAGAAATTACAAGTTCATCAAGGATCAAGTCAACTGTTACAGACAGAAGAGGGTATTGGCCCACATTCCTTTTTTGTAAGTTGAAGCTTGCTATTTGAAGTGGTTCTGAAACTCAGAGCTATAAAAATATTGATTGATTTTTAAGTTAAGTGCAGTTAGTGCCTGTGGAAGTTGCAATGCTCATATATGTAAGGAGTGAACTCCCTCCCGTCCCTGGCACAGGTTGAGATTGGGGAACAAATGGGTGAAATTTACCCAGTTCATCTATTAATACTCATTGCTGTGATCTTTTTTGAAAAAGTGAATACCTGTCTGTTACAGTTTGAACCAGATAGGATTTCTATAGGCAACCACAGGTGAAACACTGCACTCTTATTAGCGATCACGCTCACCCTTCACTTCCTCCACCACGCCAAACAGTTCTGGCATTTTTTTACTCTGTATATTTTTTTTTTTCCAGAAATTTGCCTCTTAGTGACTTGCTTGGCAGCAAGGGGCAAACTGAAATGACTCTGGGGGTTCACCCCAGGAAACGTGTGTATTTATGTCAGTAATAAAAACCAGCATGGTTGAAAAAGGCGTATGGCAGTGAAGGGCACTTATGCAAAACGGTGCGGTGGTTTGACTAAAAGTAGTTTATTTTAGGCCAAACCATGTTTTGCATATTCCTATCTAATCCTATTTTTAAAAGAAGACTCCATGATTGAAAGAGGCTGCAGAAAATGTTTGCAGGAGTAAACGAGCCTCATCGCATAAGCAATCAATAGGGAGATGTCTGTTTGTATATGATTTTACATATCTGCAAGCTAGCTGAGACATCCAACTGCAAAATGCTGTACCATGGGACACTGTGTAGATATCTGATACTTTCCAAGGGATTTGGGGTCTGTAAACTAATGAGTGCATTACATGTCGCCATATATGTACGTTTTTCACCTCTGACAAATATGGTAAGGATAATTTACTTCACTTAATAAGCAATTAAGTGCAGTTCAATACAGCTGACTATTTTAAGTTAAATATTCATTTTACGTAACTGTTTCAGGACCTGGTATGTGAGAGAACACAAACGAGCAGAAATTGCTCATGCAAAATGTGAGAGGGGACGACAGCTTGTGCGCGATGCCTCTCAGTGCGATGAATTTCATTTCCTCGCACTTTTGCTTTTTGACAGGCACACTCTGCAGGCTGGGCCAGGTTGCAGTCCGAAGGATCTAGGTTGGGATGTCACTTTGCGTGGGGGACTCTGCCATCGCCTTGGCTAACGCGCCCCGAGCGCCTTGAGCACTCGGGTTGGCGTTTGATGGAGAAATGCAGAGTAGGAGACTGGAAAGCGCCTCGAGCTGGAGGTGCCCAGGCCACGGGGCCGCAGGAGCGGGCGCACGCGGCGGCGGCGGCCGTGCCAGGCTGCTCCATGTGCCCAGACGGGGCTGCGGAGGCGTCAGGAGCGCGCACCAAACCCAATCAGCCCCATCTCCCCCGAGCAATCCGATAAAGGAGAGCGTGCGGCTGTGCCGGGATTTGCTCTGCTGCCAGGGCCTTTCTGTTTGCCTTGCGCCGGAGCCAAGCTCCGAGCCATAGGCCCGAGTTTCCTCCTTTATTTTGCACCCGTGAAGGCTGGAGGCCTTCGGCAGCACCGAGGCAGCACCCGCGCCGGGGAATTCGCTTGCTGGGGCAGCTAGCGAGGCTGGCGCTCGCCGGGAATTCACCGCCGACTTGCGAAAACGGGGTCCAACTTTCTAAGTATGTCTCATTTCAGCACAGCCTCATGTGAGATGCATTTAAACATCATAAATACAGTGCAATGGCTTTATTAAGGATTAATAAGCTTTATTAAACATATATTTGTCTGCACCATGTTGACTGGAAGCTATGAAAAATGTGATGTTCCTATTGCTGCAGGTTTAAATGATTGCCTGCATATGTATCCATGACAATATCTATTCATCTTCTCTTCTTTATATATGTTTTTATTATAAATATCTTTATTTTAGTGGAACATTTTAATATAAAAGCTGACGCAGTGGAGTGCAAACTGGAATAGGTCAAAGGAAAATCAGATATCTGTATCTTAAATTTATTCCAAGTAGTTTGGTATTGATAAAAAAAAATCTGATTGTTGTCTATATGTCGAGACATGGCAGCGTTCATTAATTCTGGCTCTCTAGTCGAAGCGAGGCTTGCATGCCAGCATTCAAAAGTCTGTAGTGAATACTCTACCAGAGCGATACTCAGAAATTAAATTAATCCACGTTGTCGGGAGTTTATATGGCATAAGTACATATATGGAGTTTCAAGAACAGAGTTATTTTCCATAATCATTCATCTCGAGCATAGGAAGCATATGCATGATTATATAATTAACAGAATATTTGTTTGTCAGTGTTTGGTTAGTGTGCATAATAATATCATTATTAGGCCTTCTGTGCTCCTGTATTATCAGATTGTTATCTCCCTGCTCCTTTAATTTACTGTGTCTGCTTTTTAGATTAATCACTTTGTTTTAATCTGAACATTTTAAGGTATTTTGACCATGAAGAGAGTGGTTTGTGGCACCAAAGCAAAAGCATTTTTAGAACAGATTTACAGATTTTAATCTCTTTTTTTTTTTTTTGGTTGTTGCTGTTGACATACCTGGTAGTCATTTTTACAAGGTGGTGTTTTAGTCCGCAGACCTTGTTCCAAAACATATTTTTAAAAATCTACTCTGTTCTAACCAGCCCCCTATCTCTCAGATTATCTCCACTGTCCTTATTCTCCATCATGTTGCGGGCAGCATATTGCCAGCTCAGTCACTCTCCTCTCACATGATTTTCTCTTTTAGTGGTCAGTCTTGCTCTCTGCTAAGGTATTCTGTAAAGATGAAAAGTGACACAATGTTGTTATTCTCCATCGTCCCCACAAAGTCTGGACCTAACTAGTTAACCCCCTTTTTTTTCCCTCCAGGTGTTCAAATATAATTGTTCTCCCATCCTTTTATTTATTTATTTATTTAAGGGACTGAACACTATTCATTCTATCTCATCGGAAAAGAAAAAAAGATTGGTTTCTAAATAAACAACCTGCTAGACAGTTATCCCTTGATCATATGTTAAGGAAGATGTCGTCTACCTTTTCCCTTGTTTTTCTTTGCAAAGCATGTTTCTTGTTTTCCCCTTTTCAGGGCTCTCAGTAACAATCTTAGTAACCTTTTTAGGACATGCAACATATGTACAACTTTTCATGATTCCTTTATTTTCCACCTCTACTTGCACTCCTTTGAATAACAACATTATATAACATTGTATTCATTTTGAAGCAATGCATTTCTTTGCTTCTGAGATTATAATCTATTTTGTGCATTGCCGAATACAATAAATATTTCATGTATTCCACCCTATTACCATTTTCCTCTTTCTGCATGCCCCGTATGCTGTTTGTGCTTATTTCAGTAGACATCAGCTTGTTTCTTTACCTGGTTTGGATGAAGTGCTGGTGTTAGGGTGATATATCTGTAGTGATAATTTTGCTCTTCATTCATTTCCCTGTTCTTTATTTAGGAGCCTCACTGTTGTGTTTTCATTTTGTGCGTTAGAAAAGTATTATTAACCTCCCCCTTTCTTAGTATTTCTGTTGCTTCAAGCCCGCACATTCGGCTCATGCTTTTTCCCCCCAGAGAAGTTTCTACTCTAAACATTTTGGCTATCTAGCGCGTGCAGTAGTTCGTATTTTCTTTGCTCTATGATGTAACTCTCAAAACACTAGGCATTTTATCAATAAAGAAGTTTAATTTTTCTCTTATCTCTCAGCCTGTACAAACTTGTTGCTTTCAAGTTTGTCTAGTTGGGTTACTTTTTTTTTTTTTTCCTCCCCCCTCCCTGGTGCATTGTGGGAAAAAAAGTTATGCCTGTCTCGCGGTTATTTTTTTTGTCAATACGCTGCCACCTTGGTTTATTTTTATCGTTCTTTATTGTTTTTATCGCTTTCCACGCGCCGGGCC
>NW_010583783.1:415789-422538 GCF_000705375.1 Tinamus guttatus | reverse complement strand
GGGGGGGAAACCTAGAAAACATCAGTCTTGAACTTCTTCCTCTTCAAGAGCTCGGGCTGCAAAGGAACCCTCCTTTGTTTTTGTTATTTATGTGCTGTCAAGTTTTGAAGTGGTGAGTTTCGGGTCGGTTTTGCTAATTTCACTCAGAAAACTGCAGTGTTTCTGTTTCTAGATAAGTACTTTGCTTCTTTGTCTCTTTAAAAGGTCACAGTGAAAGCTTGGCCTGGATTGGGAGAGCCATATGGAACGGATAAGTGCGGAGCCGCTCTCAAAATGTGATTACGGGGTTTTTATGGGGGAGGGAGGGAAGAGGAGGGGAAAGGGACGGGGAGGGGGCTGAATCCAGAAGGGGGGGAAGAAATAATATAATATAGCCCCAGTGGCGGGGGCTCCCGCCCGCGGCGCGCGCCCGCCCGAAGCTCATTGAGAAATTGCGCGGTGCGTCCGTAGGTGTTCGCTGGCGCTTCGGAAACCCGTGCCTTGAAAATCCGTGCTCTTCTGCGAATGCCGGTGATGAGAACTTGTAGTTACGGAGGATGCCTAGATGCGGAGGAAGCCCGGGAAACTCTTGGCCTGGGATGTGTGGGGATGATGATAGCGATGCCCTGCGAGTGCCTCCTTGGGCAGGCCGGGCTGAGCGTTGCTCATCACTATTCCAGGCTGAGGTTTCACTGAACTTTAGCCTTGGGCATGGAGTTTAAATGAGTAAATTAGGTGTTTTATGTGCATGTAATTTTGCTTTGTAACATAAAGCTTTTTACAAGATGACTAAGCGGTTAAAAGATGCCGATGGGAGGGTATTCTAAGGCCAAGCTCAAATGACCCATTCGGTGTTTTGGTGGTGCTCGGTGTATTAACTAAATTGCGATCTATCACTTTTATTCACTGTACATGATGTAGTGCTATTCTGACTCATGATGACTAGATACTTTCTGTAGCAAGAACCTTGGTGCATAGGAGTACTTCTGAAGTTGCCAAAAGTAACAAAAAAAATCTTACTCCAGATTTTTTTTTTTTTTTACTTTTTTTGTTGTTGTTATTAATCTTCTTATTCTTGAGAGACCAGTTTCAGAAAAGCAGCCCTGTGTTATATGAGCATCATCAGAAATGTCGGAAGATGTCAATGATTTGAGTCTGTAATTCTGTGGTTAGGCTGCAGTTAACACAGTAAAATGAGAATAATCTCTTTAAAAAGTGGCTAAATAAGGCACATTTACCGTTAATGAGACACAGGACCGAAAACAGATGGGACCAAGATTAATGGTAACCCTTAGCATGTCACCTTAAAGCACAAGGATAAATAATGATTTTCTAAACTTTAGCGATTCGGTGGCATTCTTAAGCTTGTAAATGTTCAGATTAATATATTACCTCTTTCTTTACCATGTCGGGCAAAGCAGCACTGTGTTCAAACAAGAAAAAAGAATAGTTTACAGAATTGTCGCTGGCGTATATACCAACGATACAGAGCACGTGAAAAATCCCACGATGTTTAGGTTTTAATAGCTTTGCTATGAAACATGCAGAAAATGTGGTGAATTACTAGGCAACTGAAAGAAAGTAGCAATTATCAGATTCTCACCGGTCTGTGTAAATAAATGAGATTTCCCTAATAATTAATATTTGCACTCAGTAATGTATATTCTAGTTCATAAATTAACGTCTATAGTCACCTGTCCTTACTGGTTGTATTATATTCTCATAGCGTAATTGTCAGCGTAGCTGCACCTTTCTCAGCCAGAGAAAGGTAGGGTGAAAGAGCTGATGATCATAGCAATATTGATGAATGAAATCATAACCAGATAGATGACTCAGTTCTCAGCAACTGATCGCCTTTACACTAGATAAAATACATCCTGATGAGTGACAAAAACCCTCAAAACTTATTCCGTTATGGTCTTGATTTGAGGGACTTTAGTGTTTTAACTGGAATTGTTATTTGTGGACTGAGGTTTGAAAAGTTTGTAAAAGGGGAAATATAAGCCTGCTAACGTATACCTTTCCTTAGTTTGCAATTGAAATTAATTCCTCTTTTTTTTATTTTTGCTCTCTCTTGGTTTCACGTACCTATGCCAGTATGTAACTTTGCATCACCAAGGGTTGTTTTATATTTAAGAAATGTAGACATTGTGGTTCTTCAGCATTCTCTTGTGAGATTCTGCCTTCTTTCTTCCTTTTTTATTTTTTTTAATTTAAGAAACAATACTCCATTTAACACTTAAAGTTTAACATCTTAAAATTTACATAAGCATATCTAAAACTTTGCCAAAGTTGAAAAACTCTTCGTATAAGATCAGCTAGGAAATTCAAGAACAGCCACTTCCCGCTGCTGTCTATTTAAGTTAAATGTTAAATTCTATCCCTACTTTTATTTTCTGTGGGGAAAAAATGTAGATGAATGATATTCCGCATTGCTAACAGATCTGTTGCTCCCTTAACTAAAGTTTTGACAGTCTCTCTATTGTGTGCTTCCATTCTTTTACCACATAGACTGAGGTCACTTTCACTAGATTTTGTTTTATTCTTTTCCATCCCAACAATAAAAGCCTCCAGGATTAATAGCAAACCTTTCTGTGAGATTTGTAATAATAGTTATGTTGGAGCACATATCTTGAAAATCATCATCATTTCTATCAGTATTAGTCTGTCTCACACCTGCAAGAATATCTTTAAAGATTTTTTTTTTTTAATAGGGGTACTCTAGTTGACTCTTAAAAATAAGTATAGCAGATTATGATGCGATCTCTCTATAAAGTGAGGTATGAGGTAATTTTGGAGAATATGTAATTTTTCTTTTTTTTAAAAAAAAGTAATCTTCTGGCTAATTGAAATAGTTATCTGTTCTTTGTGAGCTCACTCTACATATATATCTCTGTACATGTGCAGGCTGTGTACGTATACATATGCGCACACGTGTACAACATATATTTTTTTTTTGAATCATGGCAGGTGATCTTTAGAGGCGGGACTGAGTATGGATCATTTGAACGAGGCAACTCAGGGGAAAGAACATTCAGAAATGTCTAACAATGTAAGCGATCCGAAGGGTCCACCAGCCAAAATTGCGCGCTTGGAACAGAATGGGAGCCCATTAGGAAGAGGAAGACTTGGAAGTACAGGAACTAAAATGCAAGGAGTGCCTTTAAAACACTCTGGACACCTGATGAAAACTAATATTAGAAAAGGTAACACTTTTGATAATTCTGCATTGGAGAAATATGGGTTATAATTATATGGGGGGAAACATATTTTTGCAGACTCTACTTCATTTATATTTCAGTATTAAATCTCCGTTCTAAGATATTATATATTCCCAACTCTGATATAAATCGCATTTGGGAAATGTTAAGCTTGGGTGGAGCATCTTGCTTTACAGGGTGGAGTCTGGTTTTTGTTAAGGTAAAGGGTAGCTGTACTGATTAAAGAAAATTCTTACCTTGAAATACAAGTAATATAATAAATTCATTCTTTGAATAAGTGTTGGGCTGAGGAATGCGAAAATATGTAAGAGTGAATGCTGAGCCCCCGAAACAAACTCTCGCCTTTCCTCTTAGTGATGGTTCAAGCGTGGAAGGGGCAGCAGTATTTCCATAGCAGTTGTAAGTTGGTTTGAAGGAGAGAGTGTAAATCTTTAGGTATCGCATTGGAAAAGTCATTTATGATGTCAATCTTCGCAGTTTATTTTCTTAAGTACAATTCATTATTGAACAATGAACAACTTGGGTGTCATATTTTTCAGTGGCTGGTTTGCTGTAATTAGACATTTACACAAGGAAAAGGCACGTTTAGAATCACTGATGTTTGTATATGGATGCCTTTTGTTTGCACTAAAAAATACTTTTAGTGAAGAATAATCTCTAAACCTTGCTTATCAAAAAATATGCCTTACTGACCACAAGCTGCAGGCTTGTTAATTTAAATCAAACTATGCTGCATGTAATTGGGCATTTGTTTTAAAACAGCCTCCACTCTTCTCAGTATAATTGGTATATGTTTGTAATCCAGATTTTTCTTGCATTTGCTAAGCAAAGTGCAAAATGCAACCAAGAGTATTAAACGCATGAAGTTAGAAGGCAGAGGAATTTCATTGTGTCTGATGCATAACATTTATTGTACAATCATTTATTTTTTCCTCGGTTTGGTGAAAACAAAGAATATATTGATCCCGAAATGAACAGACACAGCAGTCCGTATTGTTAGATCTTTATCTATTAAAAATGGAAAAACAGCACTTCAGCAAATTCTTTGGCCTCTGCTCATGATTACCCTATTTATTGATTGTTTGCCAAGAATGTATGCATCTTAAGAAAGCAAGGGTAAGAGCATTAAAAATATAATTTATTACGGCTTTTCAAACAGAGTGCATTAATATTGTACGCCGAAGCAGTGGGGCTATATAAAAAGGACTTTCTGACGCCTGCAAACATATAAGTTCCATAAATTCCTAAATAGGAGATTTCAGCTGTCTCTGGTATTATGTGATATTTGCACAGCAAACTTTAATGCCAGGACAGTTTTAGACAAGGATTCTACAGACTTCCCTGCTCCTTATGGCAGACGTGCTGTTTACACAGACTCGTAAACCTTCAGCAAAAGCTCTAACACTGCCTTCAGGTTTAAATCATGTTGTATTTTTAGCAGCGAGCACTGACCAATGCTCTCCCCTTTAATACCAGAAGGTTATGAAGTTGCTGCACTTGGAGGTCTTGCCAAGTGCTAGCAAGAGTGATCAGCCAGCTGAGATTGTGCTCTCCTGTATAACATTTTTCACATTAACAGAAGGACACCAGTGACAGTTTGCTAAAAGATTTAGTAGCTTGATTTGTAGTCAGATGATACCTGTGTCACACTGCCAGGATCCACCTCTGGTATCTACGCTGCACATCAAAATTTGCTCCCGTGTTGTTCAAAGTGCTGCGTTTTTCAGGCTGCTGCAACTTGTGAGACGCCGTAGCTGGCAGGCCACGGGCTGGCACGGAGCGAAGCACCTGTGCGTTGTTAGCTCCGTGTCCGATAATAACCTAATTTTTGTAGGAGAGATAAGGAAGAAAACAGCCGTGCCTTCGCTGTTCTTGAGCGTAGAGGCACGGTGTGTTAGCACAAAGCTCTGGGCATGCTTTACCTTCCCATATTTAACTGTTTGGAAATGTGGAGTCCCTTCTTCAGGCACAGGTAGTAGGGGTACCTGAACTGTGAGAGCTTGGAGCAGGGTGGGGGAGACCTTTTTTCAGGTGACGTGTGTGTATGTGCGTGTTTTGGAAAGCTCTCCGCAGCTTAATTAAAACCATTGAAGAAATCACCAGTTTGCACGGACTGTTTTTGCTTTGGTCTTCTCTCCCTTCCTGACCAATCTCACTTAGGCTTTAAAAAAAAAAAGAGAAAAAGAAAAAAAGAAAGACAAAAAAAGGGGGAAAAAAAAACCTCCTTGCTGCACTATATAAATATTGGCAAGCTTTTAGTCTTGTCTTTCATGCTGAGCCTATTGGGCAAACTGGAGTGAGTTTGTGAGCTTTTCCAAGCAAGCCCGAAGGGGTTTG
The DNA here is from genome assembly GCF_000705375.1 of Tinamus guttatus. The sequence goes on along the minus strand of NW_010583783.1, from coordinate 417,001 downwards.
TTTGCCAGAGATTGACTCTCTGGTGAACAGATGTAGTTTAAATATACATGCTTAAAAGGTATTTTTTTAATATATTGTGATTTCTTGATATATGCTAGAGCACAAATCAGCAGAACGCAATCTTAAAGCATTTCTCTCTTGTCAGCAGTAAATCTTCCTCTCAACTACAGTTATGTCTTGCGCACCTTAACAGGTGAGAAGGTTTCTGTAAGTCTAGAGGGCAGTGGTTATAGAGGCATTAACATTGTGGGACTAATTGGAGTTCCTGGGTGCCCTGTTAAAATAACCCTTGTCATCATTTATGCTAAAGACGATACCCCTCTGGCAGGCTGCCATAAGACAGTTCTGTGCATCTGCTTTTAACCCTTTTGCTTTCTGCCAGTGAGATATCCTAACCTGCGCCGCTGAGCGCAGCAGAGCAGGAGCGGGGCCCAAAGCTGCGGTTCTGAGGTCGGCCCGTCATCCGTGGCTGTCTGGGAGGCCGGGGGGGATTTTCACAAAGTCTGGAAATGTGATTGCTAGAAGAGGCTTTCTCCCTTTAACAGCTTGGGTCACTTGCTAATTTTTTGGCTGTTGTCAGAAGGGAGAAGAAAAAAAAAAAAAGTTGTTCGCATGATATTCTGTGCATCGTAAGGAACAGTTTGTCTCAAGATATTATAAAATTAGAAATTAATAATTACTTTCGGGCATACCAAAATAGCGCTGAGTACAAAAATGCCAAACGTGAAGTACATGCAGCAAGAAAGAGGCCCCAACTGCAGGTACACTTAGTAATGCTGCATTAAAAATCATGTTTTTCTTTCTTAAAAGATTCAAGTGTAAATAGAGCTCGAGGGCTCTCAATGAATGAAGCATGAATCAGTTCAACTTTTGTCTTATTTCATTGCGCACTCTTTTTAGAGTGCACATGTAACACACAGGGTGATTTGCTGTTGATGTTGCAGGTAATTAAACATTTTTGGCAGAACTGTGAAAGTTTTAGCGTTAACGCACAAAATCGTGTAGATGGTACTAAAATGGCTCACACCGAGGACATCTGCAGTATGTATTTAGGTTCTCATACTGCATGCTACTCACAGCAAATCAGGCAGGACAGAATCAACTTCTCTTCACTCAACCTTGTTATTTCAATAGACAGGTAATTCTTTAATCTGTAGCTGATCAAGTAAGATAAATTTGCATTTATACTTTTCATAGATCTATAGATGTTTT
>NW_010583783.1:378289-413289 GCF_000705375.1 Tinamus guttatus | reverse complement strand
CTTTTTTCAAGCACATGTGTTCAAGATGTTAAAAAGCTCTTTACTTACTGCTGTCAAAAGTACTATTGAATCTGAATGCTTGTTAGATAACCTACAGTAGTTTTAAATGCTAATTCATAAAATGAGACAGTCTTTGGCATGCTATATGAGAGGGGAATAAAGAATAAAGCTCTTCGGATGATGTGTTGTTGTTGCAAACAACCAAAGGAAAATCAGCCATTTATTAGTTCTAATCAAAATATACCTAAACAAAAATGAAATCTCAAATTATGCATTGCTAAATATTGAATAGATGCTTTCCTTGTGCTTTGGTGGTATTCTCTTTTTTTGTCATCTGTTTAAATTGCTGTGAAGGAGCAACTTACTTGTTTTTATGCAGTAGTGCCCGATGATGTGGGGGGGAGGGGAGGCTTCATATTTAAGATTTTAAGATGAATTTTGTTATGGTGCAATGGCGGCAGAAATTCAGCTCACGAATAAGTGATGCTGGTTGTAGCAGGGAGTGGAAAGAGGAAGCTAGGGAAGTTGAATTATTTTTATAGGGATTTTATTTCTCTTGCTCCGAATATTGGAGTGTTTGTCTCTGAAAGGCTTCACTTAATCTATACAGAATCACACTTTCTCTCTTCATCTGTCTTTCTAGCAGATATATTAGCAGGCTGCTTCCCCCTCAGTATTTTTCCCCTATGGTTAGATTGTTTTCAGTGATGTGGCTACAATATAGGAAGTTTTGGAGTGGAAGTAATCAAAATTATTTTCACTGGTTGCAAACCATTCTAGTAATATGTCTGCAAAGTTATCTTTTATGTGCCTACCACACTACATTGTAAGAGCGTGTGAACTTTTGCACTGCTGGCTCATGGAGGCTGCCGGGAATTTGGGATTTTCTCCATTTTGGTCTATGAATGCTCACTTTCACTGGGTCCTGATGGAAATTAAGCAGGTTTTATGGAGATGGAGTTGGGTTTTTTTATATATTTGGGCATAGTGTTTCACATAGCGACTTGTATTTATGTAGGCAATGCAATCATGAAGCAGGAAACGGAAAAGTTGTTTGTTTGTTTGTTTCGAGGAGTGCTGTACTTAAAACAATATCGTGCTTACTCTTTCCTTTCCTAAAAGATTTTTTTATCAATATAAAAATCTACTTAGCAAAATCATGTCTAGTAATGGTCTTTCATGACAGTGCCTGAGACTTCCAGAACCTCAAATGACAAAACTCCTATTTTGTCCTGTTTACTATTTTGCACTTTCACATTTCTAAAAGAAGCTGTGCATGGTTTCCTGTTGCTTAAAGCAACTTTTACTCGTCATCTCTTTATCTTTACCAGCAGCATAGTAGCTGACTTGCAAAAAAAATTAAAACCAGATTTGCTTTTCTTCTTTTGGTCCATTTCTTTAAAGACCAAATCATGTGAAATCTAAAATGTATATGTTTAGTCTGAACTTCTGGAAGAAATAGATTGTCATAGTGGGTGATGGCTTAAAGCTTGCCATTTCTCTGCAGAGCTTCAGAGGGGGCCGGCAGTACCTAAGTGTGTTGATCTGGCGGTGTCCTTTTCACTTGACCAAATGCATCTGAATGCTTCCTATACTTGCCTAAACTAATAGTATGTCTTGCCTACACAAAGCACACTGATCTAAGAGTGTCTGTATTTTGTTAAATATATTGAAGTTTGTGAAGTCCATAGTGGTACTCCCGTTACTGAGGTCGGAGGCAAGAGCGAGGCAGAGGGCTGAAGGTGTTTCCTTAGATGATTCGTTTCTTCTTTTGCATATTTTCTTGGATATAGGTAATGCTATATAAAGTGCTTCATCAAAAATGCAAACTAATGCAGTGATGCCTTTCCATAACTTATTAATGCTGTTATGGGTGTAATTTATTAACCATAGAAAAATGATTTGAAGTCGAAGAGAGAACGGTTATTTCTTTTTGCCTCTGCCATTTGCAATACTTTATTTTGTATCAATACGGAGGGATTTCTTGTAAAGTATTCAAGCTATTTTGCTATTTACATGACATCTCAAATGCAAAATTTCAGAATAGAAGACTCAGCATCATCATCCTAAGTTAGAATTTACAGTGTTTTCTTAGTTAATCTTGCATTTTGTGTCTTAAAAAGTTGGTCTCATTTATTCAGAATATAGATATTTTGTGTACTGCAGAAAAACCAAGCAAACTATTTTTATAGTGCAAATATATTTAATGGCTCGAAAATATGTAGGCAAAAGCAAACTATATTTGAGATCCAGTTTGTCTTAATTATAGAGGCTAGAAAACTTAATGGCACCTTCCACTTTATTTTCTGGATGTCTTTTTTTTAACCATTTGTTTTCTTGCCACACTAAAACCTTGGGGCACAGCAGGTATGAGCTCTTCATACCCTCCTGAGCAGAAAACCTCTGTGAGTTCTGCTGTCACTAAGGGGTGAACGCCCGGGCTCTTTTGAAGCCGCTGTGATTGCCTCACTCCGAGAGTGCTGTGGCCAGCCCAAAGACGAGGGATCCCGCTCACGGGGTAAGCCCGAATCACGGGGAATCCCCGCCGACAGGAGCCGGAGTCCTCAGGACAGACTGAAGCGAATACAGGGCTCTGAAGTATTTCAGATTTGGGGGGTGCAGATTTCCCATGGCATTGCCAAGCCTTTCCTGAGTGCTGAGCTGCAGTGCATGTTCAGCGTGTTCAGACTCTACCTTGCGCTTGCAGGTTTTATTGCTAGTGCCTAGTAGCATAGGCAGGTGCTGGGTGAGACTTGTTGCGTTTGACGTGCAATGCTCGCTCTGCTTGTGTTTCCTCTCCAGGCCTGTTTTGATGGGGAAAGCAACTTGGCCCAGAATTAATCTCTAGACAGAATTCTATCTTGTGCATTCTGTTAAATTGGTGCATCTCATGAGTGGTCCACAGCTCCTTTCCCTCCTGTTTTGGCTCTTTAGTTCCAAAGAGTTGTAAATAAATTGCTGCACCATCATTGCTTATTTCTAACCCCTTGCATAGACCCTGTGCTCTGCCTTGGGCTGGTGGGAGCTGCTCTGAACCGAGCAGTCGGGCAGAGCAGTTGCATTTATTTAGTTAGCGTTATTTGGCTAACTCTCCTTTCATCTCTCTATTTAGTCTTAGTTTTAGCTTAGTATTCTAATTCTAGAATACTTAGTTCTAGTATTTTCATACTTCATTTTTTCACTGTTTCAGTCTGTGAAAAGAAGATAACAAGTGTTCTATTAAACCAAGAGATTGCAGGGATTAATTAGTATCGGTCATTGCTCTGAAAATATGGCAGTGATCAAATGACATTGACTTTCCAACTGATATTTTCTCACCTGAGCTTTTTCTATAAAAAGATTTTTTTTTTTTTTAAGATCTTGGTTGCTATTTACAGGCAGGCTTAGGTTTTATCACTTTTTTTAATTTAACAAATCACTATAAAATCACTTGTGAAGAAAAGTATTCTTTCTCCTTCTTCATAGCATCCCAAAATGTGAAGTAGGTTTCTTGTTTTGTTCCGACTTTTCTTCTTTTCTTTCTTTTTTCTTCATCTTCCTTATCTTTTAAAACTGCTTTTGTCTAGCCAAAATCTCACTAATAGCCAGTGTGTTATCAATAAGAGGTTTAGAGTCTGACATACCGCATCTCATGGTTTTGTGTGTGTGTGCGTGTGTGTGTGTATATATATATATATAAATTGAAATGCAGTATTTCCAAGGAGTGACATATGGACTTAGTCCTTTGTATGCATGGCATTTTTTTAATTTTTTGAAGGTATTTGTTCCCTTGCTTCCATATGTGCAATGTCTTTTTATGTAATATTGCACAGGATGATCGAGGCAAAGGGCTTTTTCCAGTTAGAGGGATACCTGCATGCATCTTGTAAAACGTCTGCACACACTGAGCAAGTGCTGCCATGGTACTAAAATCCACACAGTTTGACACTGGTAAAAAATATAGCTATCCCGGCTGTGTTTTGATCAAACCTCCGTACAGTTATGAACAACTGACTGCTGGGGACATGACCACAGTATATATCAAATACTTTCCCTTTTTGTTCAAATATCCTGTCCTGAATTTGCACGCTGCTTTATGCAGATATCCTGCAGACTTAATAGCATCTGGTAGGAATGTGAGAAAGGAAGCTTGCTTGGAACAGAAATGGTTTTTGGTTTACCTGATCCAAATGAACGTGGCCATCGTAGCCAACATGCAGCAAAAGGAAAGTCCCCTTCAGTGTCTTGGCTCTGGTTCTGAGCACTCCTGAGCCATTGAATCCCTCCCCAAAATCAGAACCAAACACAAAGTTACCGTTGATAAAACTAAAATTTCTAGACCTGTAAATAAGCAAGGAGCAAGCTATTAAAAACTGCCAAAATGCAAAGGTTTTTATGAGCATACTTGAAATCCTTCTTTACAAAACTGAACGGGAGTTTCGGCCCTCCCTCTGCTAATTTTACCTGTCTAGACCTGAGGTGAAGTCCTCAGGTTTCTTTGCTTGCGCGCAGCTTCTTTTCCTCCTTTCTCTCCTCTTTCCCCTCCCTTCCCCCAATAATTAATAACCTTGCAAAGGAATGTGGCTCCTTTTGCTCCTTTAGATGTTCCTGAACTTTAGATTTTGAAGATGTTATTAATTATTTGGGGGAAGTAAGTCCTCGAGGGCCTGGGCTCAGGTTTTGGCAGGCAGGGCCTTTTCAGCCCATTCCCCAGTTGCTCAAGAGTGTTCGGTCTCGTGTCTCTGCAGGATGACATGGGATCTCCATTTTTAGGATATTTTTAATTAACTATGTTTTTTTTTTCTTTATTATTTTTACAGTTAAGCTTACAGTTGCCTTGTCTATTTGTTACTGTTTATCAGTATTTGTTTGTTCAGTAAGTTCTGCATTAAGGCCTCCGAGTTAAATTTTGCTGTTAACTGATGTCGACAATGTCGTGTTCAAGTTGAGTATAGTGAGTTGAGCTTAAACACTCAAATTTCTTCATATTTTGAGTTTATATTCTTTATTGGTATATAGGGGATCTCGGTATTTATAGATGCGTCATTTTTACAACTAATTTCTTGCCTTCTCTTAGGGCAAGACCCTACTACAGGGGAAAATATATAGCTAATTTTTCTGTCCTCCAAATAGGGAGAGAATAGCATATAAGCAGCTGTCTTCCTCCCAAGCTTTCCTGTGAGCCGAGTATTTATTTATTTGTTTTATTATTATTATTTTTCTTTAAGGGACAGCAGTATTTCTGTGGCTGTCCTCCTTAATTTCTGTGTGCTTTGGATAGTATCTCAGCAGTTTTGAGAACTGCCATGTGAATGATTATTTGCATCATATGGTCTTCAAGTTGTAGGGAAGTGACAGGATAAAAAAGAGTATAATACATTTTCTTCTGATACGTTTTCCTTCTAAAATGTACATATGTTGTAGAACTGAGCACTGCTCAGCTTCTGTTTCTCTTGGCTTGGTGGTACTGAAAAAAAAGTACATAAAATAACTAGAATTTAAAATGCGTGCTGTTATGTTCTTCTTTTTATATTTTTATCTATATAAAAACTTTTCTATTTTTTTACATTTATTTATTTTTTATAGTTAGAGGGTTTGGAGGCAGGCAAGTAATACAGAGCTACAAAATCCTGTATTCATTCCTATTTCCCATATACTTCTTAACTCAGTCAGTCAATTCCTGGCCTAGGGCGACCCTTGATTTTTCCATAACTTTATTAGAGGGTTAACAAGCCACTCCTCCAGTGTTTCTTAAAGCAAAGCTGCAAATAAGACTTCTTTTTGATTCTTCTTCTTATTGGCAAATTGTTGGCTGCACAAGTATAAACAACATGAGAGCTCCTTTAACATAACATGAGAGAGCCTTTAGTCGCTTTGCTCCCGAGCTTTGCAACTCATTGCCAATTGAAGCAAGGAAAGCTCTGACTGTTGGGACTTTTAAATCTAGACTTAAAAGTTATTTGTTCTGTTTAGCATTTTTAAAATGATTCTATTAGGAATTGTATGTGCTTCAGTTTTAATTTTAACTCATAATGATTGTAAAGCACCCTGGGATGCTTGCGTGAAGGGCGCTACAGAAATCCAAGATTGCATTGTACTGTGTTGTTCTGCATTGTGTTATTACATGGTGCCGGAGTTGGACCACGGACAATTCGTATAGAAAGTGTTTGAATACTCTGCTAAAGATAAGGAGTGTATGTGCGTGCTGGGCGGGGGGGGCTCTCTCTTCTTGCTTGTTTTCCCCCTTTTCTATGTCAGTTATTTTATTAAACTAAATTAACATGGCAGTTATTCCCTAAGAAATGCCAGCATAATTTACTGCTGCAAAGGGGCTCAAAATGTAAACCAGATGATAAACTAAAAATAAAAAAGTCCACATTAAGATTTAATTGCACTTCCCTTTCTATATTACGTTCTTATGTAAAATACATTACAAAACAGTACTTTCTTTATCACTTCCTTCACTTTTAACTGAATTTCATTAACAATAAAGAAATATATTGTCTCTGTTTCAGTAATGTCACTTGACAGTTAATCCCTTAACTTGATGTACATGTCTTTAAGATTTCTTTTCTCTCTCTTTTTTTTTTTTTTTTTTTAATAAGGAACATGATAGCGCTGACTGGAGCCAAGTATTGCACAACCATGTGATTTGCAAGTTTCCCAGCTCGCAGCTTTGCCAGTGCAGGTCAATTCACACCTGCCACACTCATGCCATTCTGGTCCTCACGCTGCGTTTCCGCGGTGCTTGTCAGAGGTAGAGAGTTGTGCGTGCGCCTTCTTTCTCTCTCCTGCTTTCTTCTCCCCCTCCCTCCCCCCTGAAATGTGTGGCAAACCTTGCGTATTGGAAGTGTCTGCTCAGGAATTAAACGGAGTTTAATTTCTGTCCATTAGGAAACTGCTATCCACGTAGCCAATTAAGGCTTCTATTTAAAGGGCAAGGAGATACGTATGTCTACATCTTAATCACTGCTGTGCCTGGGTTGCAGAGACCTCCCTGAACTGGTTCAGTTGTTGCTAGCGGTGGTGGGAGGCACGGAGATCTGTGTGCTTATACAACCTGCCCAAAAGCCGAGTGAGTTCTGCAGGTGCTGTAGCTTTAGGGTTAGCGGGTTTGTAGCTTGACGTGTGCTTGTCTTACGGCACAGAAAGATTCGCCTGGAGAAAATGGAGTTTATAATTTTTTTTTACCTGGCAGGAATGAAGGCAAAGCATGACCCAGTTCTTGAGCAGTAGCACTAAGAGATACCTCTCACCTTGACAGACTCATCTCAGTTCTTGGCTTTAATCGTAACTTAGAAAAAAAGAGATGGATTTGCCCAGGACCCTGAGCAAAACTCTCATAGCTCACTCCTGCCCCCACTTTTTTTTTTTCTTTCTTTTAAAATAGTAATTAGTTTCTTTTTCATTTCATGAGACATGGTTGGAAATCCTAAGGTGAGGGCAAGCTTTATCTGTGTTTCCTTGGACACTTCTTTAAGAACAATAAAAAGAGTATCAGGTTCCTCAGGTGCCTTGCAGCATTTATTGGAGGACAGGTTTTTCAGGACAGCAGCACTCTGAGACCTGCCTCACTCCAAGCCATGGAATAAACTAGTCCAAAAAAAAAAAAAAAAAGAAGTTCTCTTCCCCAAGGGTGGGAGCACATGAAAGACTCTCCCCATATGCATGCCTTTTCTCTGTCTCTCTGTCTCTCTGTCTTTTTTCAGTGTAGGAAATCTTAATTCTTTCATATGCTTCTAAAGAGTAATTTGCCAGGGGAGAGGGGATTGTGCTAAAGCCTAACCTGTGCCTAGGCTGGCCATCTTCTGAGATTTTTTCAAGGAGATGATACTTTTTGAGCAAACTGATCAGAGAATGGACAAAGACTGAGGCAATTGTAAGGGATGTCATTATCCGTCTCCTTCCTGAAGATAGAGTGGCTTCAGGTCTCTAAGTTTACCTACCTTGTGTATTTGGGTTAGTATACTCAGACTCTGGGATTTTTTTTAATATATAAAACAATAAGATCCTTCCAAAGTATGTCAGCCACATAGGTATATTTACGGTTTTCCATTCGTGGGATGCCTTCAAGTTCTTAAAAGCTCTGTTCTCTATTCTGCACTTTCTCTCTCTTTTTTTTTTTTTTTTTTGGTTTGTTTAGGAGTTTTATTGTGACAAACCTATTCTAGCTCTATTTTTTTGTATGTGAGACAAGAAGATATTTTGAAGGAATAAATCCTCAAACTGCATGTGTGTATTCCACATGTAAAGCAGTCTTTGGAATAATCTTGATCCAGCTTCATATTCTTTATCAATTCAGAGCATCTACTCTTTTCACAAATCTTTTGCCATTGAATGGCAGTAACACAGAGGAAAAGCAGTTGCTTAAAATGTTACCTGCATGTCACTTGGCAGTAGTTAAGGATCCATAGAAATTTTTATGCTGCAAGTCCCTTTCCTTGTATTCTAGCAAACTTTTACAATTTTCTCAAGGAAATATTTTGCTCGTAGCTTTAAGAGTGTGCTCATGGAATCAGCTATGGGAGTCTCCGTGACGGAGCGTGTCGCAGCCCTGGGTGCAGGAGGCTCCTGGAGAGGCCCATGGCCTGAAACGATCAGTCTGACGCTTAACCCTTTGGACACAGCAGAGCCAGGGCGTGTTACGCTTGGCACGACAGGGGTATTGAAACGGTCTGAGAGATCTGCTGATGTCTGAAATCACAGCTGGAACTAAGCACTAGTCATACGTTTAAAAAAATGATCTATATACATAGTCAAACAAATTACCGTGGGATTTGGTGAAAGATCCAGCACAAGAAGTCTTCTGATCAGTATAGGGTGTTTGCTTTAGCTCAGCTACAGGGTAACCTGGTCAAATTAAGAAAATGCTGGTTGAAAACTAGGGTCTGTTTTAGGTGGAGTCCAGATAGATGTTCATAATGGTCCCTTCTGGCTTTTAAAATCTGCAAAAACTTGTGTAGGAAAAGAGATCAAAGAAAAGGCTTATCCTAAACACCAAAAGAAATTCAGCAAGACAACTGTTAGTGCTACTGAGTCTGATGACTTCTTGTCTGGACATTGTGCCTTAGGGCTCATCTTCATGCCAGACATCTGATGCTTTGCCTAGCAGAACAGCGGAATCCGAGAAGAGTCTTGCTGAAAATCATGTCCTATTTCCCAGCAAGGAAATCTTCCTTAACTTGGGGGATAATACCATGCCATTTTGAAGAGCCTCCTACAAAAAAAGCAGAGGGAAATAAGAATTGTAGGTGGCTGAGGATAGTTTGATTATTAGGAAAATATATGTACACCTTTCACAGAGGATTTTTTTTTTAATGTGTCTGTGCTACGTTTAATGCATTAATAGGTCTAAAATTTCACCTGTTACGCACAGCATTATCAGTTAAAGGTCCAGGTATGTTATAGATCAAAAGGAAAGAAGTCAGAAGGATTCTGACCTTGATGCAAATAAAAGCAGTCCTCCCTGCAGGAAGACTGGGAGTATAAACCATGGGTGAAGGCTAAGGAATACTCTCTTCCTCAATTTTTTCCCCAGATCAGTATGCGGGATCTCCAAGCCCTGACCCCTCCTATCCCAAACTCGATTCCTGGACAAGAAATGCAGGTCTGCCCTGTAGGTGCATCCCGTGCGTGCAGCCCGTGCCGTCCTCTCCCGCTTCCCCGTTCTCAGCCTCGACGTTCCGCGGACACGAGGCAACCGTTGGCGAACGCCGCCTGCGCGGAGCGCGCGGCTCCGCTTCCTCACGCGGGAACCTTTAATCTAGTTGCTTTGTAACAGCTTTTTAGGACCATTCCTGTCTGAAGTGGATAGCGCTTTCCCTGCCCATGACCCATCCCCTCTCTGGTGTCAGAGCACTTGCAGTGAAAGCACTGAAGAATCAGAATGATAGGGTCATATGCAAGCGAAGGGCCATTTGCACTCAGAAAACCAGGAAATCAGTTACTGCCTTTTATATTTTATTCACTTTGGTTTTAGGAAGAGTTTATAGCCAGGAATATTTTTACTCTTTAGTATGTACCATTTAAAAATAGTATGTAATAAAAATTAAAATGCTTATAAAGAATCATGTTGGATACCTGATGATGAAGACAAAAATGTCTCATGTCTCCTTGTAATTTATGGGTTGAGGTTGTGGCTTCTTTTTCCTTTCCTTTTTTTTTTTTTTTAGGTTTAGGGCAACATGCCATAACACTTGTAAAGCAGTTATGTTCTTCCAATCTGAATTGACATTTCCCACCTACCTAACTCTCTCTGTTAAGCTTTTAACCTTTGTAGATATAAGACTAGTATCTTGGAAAGCAACTTTTTATTTGAGTTTTATTTATATCCTTCAGTGGGAGATGCTGGAAAAACATTGGGAGAATGCTGCTCTGTCATGCAGCAACTGGAAATTTATAATACAAAATGATAAAAGTAAGGCAAGGATCTGTTCCTTCAGATGCTGAATCCTCATTTCTGCTTTTCAAAGTCTTCTGGTGTGCAGATATATTTATATACATATAATTTATTGGAGTTCTTGTTGTTTTATGTCTTCTCTCATTAAATTCAGTATAGTTTTATGTTTACCTTAATATATACATTCATAACCCTTAAAGACAGCATAAGAAGGCAGAAAAGCAGGAGGCACTAATTTAGGTGAACGAGGATAGGAGGAAGGAGGAAAGACGCGTTTGTGTCTCAAAAAAAGCTTGTGTTGTCATTCTAAATCTGCCTGTAGGCAGTTCTAACTTATATGACCACTCTTTTCCATGCAGATCCTTAATTCTCCTGACCCTGGCAACAGTATAGAGGTCAGATAGCCATCCCAGTTTAATGCCAAAGGCACAAACAAAAGTTTTTTTCTTCTCTGTCCATCTGTGGGTTTTTTCCTTATTCTACATGTTTATGGGGCATATGACAAAAAATTCCATTGCATTACTTGCTATAGTTCAAGGTAATGGACCAACAAATTTAATATAATTCTTCATATGCAATTAAGCTGTCCGCTTGTGATTCCTTGTCCAAAAAACAGCTACTGGCTGGGTATTTGGAGCTATAGGTCTGGTTTTATTCGAAGTGGCAGATGATAATTCTCTGCCATATCAGTACACTGAGAACAACATTTTGCCCTGGTTGTGATTTTGTTGCATGTGGGCTGGCATGAGTTCAGACAGGCTAAAATCTTTGATTTGGGGTAATAGTATGTTATCCATTTGGAGTTTGGATGTTCCATTCTCATTTGAAGAATGAATAAATAAATAAATAAAACTAGTCCTCTTAAGAAAGCAACAAACATCCCTAAGATTTCAACTTGTGTTAAAATCGATGTTTGTGATTTCTATGCTTAAATCCACTGGTTTGCTACCAAACAAAGGCCACTGATAGGGGCTAGTATCAGGGAAACAAAGTTTCCTCTGTCCTGCTGCTTTGTGAAAAGGTTTCTCCTCCCTCTCTACCCTCCCCCCAAATCTTTAAGTTCTATTCTGTTTTGCAAATTTATCACTATTCAAACTAGCTCTAGGGACAAAAGCTCATAGATTTTTTTCCTTTCTTTCTTTCCTTCTTTTTTCTTTCTTTCTTCCTTTCTTTCTTTCTTTCTTTTTTTTTTTTAAAGGCACATTATGGTTGCAGCATTGGAACGTGCTACTCTGCTGGTGTCTAGGGATGTAAAGTGAAGGATTTATGGAAGTGAAAATAGAATAGAGCCTTAAAAGTTTGGCTTTAAAAAATGGAGCCAGTAGTTTGACAGATTGTTCAGTAAATGTTCATTTTATTGAGAATTATAAAAAAGGTGCTTAACGCCTCTGTGCCATTAATATAATACATTAAAAGGTTACTGTCAAGATTAGTGTTTCAGTTCTGAAAATTGACTGTAGGGTTTATGGGCAGCACTGTTCATATTCTGCTTGGAAGATAAGGTATCTTCTACTGCACTTGACAAAATCATTACCTTGTTATAAGGCTTTATACTGGAAAACTTGATAAATAGTAAAACGTAAATAAAATCTCATTTGAACAGAGGGAGAATTCTTCCTGTCTGTCCTATAGCCAGATTGAACAGATGCAGATTCGTATGTAAAACCGCCGTGGAAATAGCCAGTGTCAAACTAGTGCAAAATTCAACTTGCGGGGTGTCCTGTTTTCAGTGGCTCTCATTGTTGAAGTGCTCCATTTCAAAAGCACGCGTTCCTTCCTACAGAAGAAGGAATCAGATTCCTTAGTTGAAATTAATTAGCATTCAGAAACCAGATAGCATGTTTTTGGGTATTCATGAGATCTCTGTTTGAAAAAATGTTTTTAACTTGTAGAAATGTGTTGCAACACACAGATGGGAAGAAAAAGAAAAAAAAAATCTCTTTAGCAAGCACTGTGTGTAAAAGGAATATTACATTTTGCACGCTCCTGATTACCCTGTGTAAACAGTTTTTGACATCTGTCTTTATAGTTTTCGAGGAGAGGAAGACTTTGTTAAAAGAACCATTTTTATACAGCAGTCACCATTTCAGTCTTGCTTTACCTGTATTATGAAAGCAGATGGTCTGCATGTCTTTTGAATATTTATAACTATCAAAAACAATCTCTTGCTATTCACCCTTAGGCTTATGAGATGTCAGGACTGTTCTGGTTGAAAAAAAATCATCTTGGGTGTTTACAGAAAGAGGATTACATTAAGCTGAAATGACTATACATTTTCCAGTTTAATATTTGTCCATCAGCTGTTTAATCGTATTTAGATAATTGTGTAAATAAGTTGTTGCAGCCCTTGCCCCTTCCACTGAGCAGGCTCGAAGCTTTAAACACTGATGAATGAGTTGCAAAAAAAGCTTGGATTTTTTTTTCTCCTAGTTAAACAACCCAAAAGGCCTAAGTAAGTTTGGCTACAATGCTTCTTCTGAGGGATATGTTTCATTTGTGGAGGAATCCCCAATATCCAGTTCAGCTGAGTTGTTTTAGGAAGCTTTTGTGTCTCTTACGTCCTAACAGGCTCAGCAGGGAGCATTTGCCCTGTGCAAACACTGCAGCCCAACTGCCCCTTCATGAGGCATGAAAACAACCTCGTTCCACCCATATAAAAATAATTTTAAGGTTATTTAGGGGAAGTTTTGGGACTGTGGGGGTTAAAAGCTTTTTTGACTGGAAGCTGAGCAATCACTGATAACAGATTTTGCTGTGGTTGGTTGATTTGGCAGAAAAGCATGAACAGTTTTGGTTTAGATGATTGAATTAACCTGATTAACATTGTTTTTGTTGTCTTGCAAAAAGGACAACCGTATACTTTTAGCAGGGATCGAACAGTGCTTCACCTGGTTGGGGAGCCCTGTTAGGGGAAGCGGTGGGAAATGCCTCCCTCGGAGCGCCTGCCGCGGTGGCTGTGGTGACCAGGCAGCCTACGGACCCCTCGGGTGCTCCCCCAGGTCTTGCAGAATGCACCTTACGTTCGGCTCAGGCACACTGTGAAAGGCAACTGCTGCTGCTGTTTTATCAGTTTTTCAAATTTCAAGATGAATTCTGGCTGAGATGTAACATGTTCGCCCCAAAAGTTCCCCAACTTCTTTGCGAAATTGAGGTGTCTGGTTTTCCACCCTCTTGATATTTAATCTTCCCGAGAGAGTGGGGTTTGGTTCCAGCCACACTGAGTGAACCTCAGCTGAACTTCAGAACGAATCTAGCCCTACCTCCACACAGTTGTTGGATGCCTAATTATAATTAACTTATTTGGCTAAAAAAAGAGCACTTGGGCTGCAGCAGATGGTATCATTCCAGAATAGTGGGATTTCTGTGAAGGTGGCACCATTTCAGAGTAGATCTTCTGATTCTCAGCAAAGGGCTGCAAGTTGCTGTTTTGGGGGAAGGGGTGCCGGGAGATGAGAAAGGGGAATTTGTGGTCTAGAAGTCTTGCGACTTTTTCAAGGAAAAACTTGTAGGAGAGATGTTAAATCTATGGATTTGTGACCAGTTTTTACATTCTATCAATTTTCTTTGCAATGCGTGAAAAGGAAATCGGAGTATGAGTGATGAGTATGATGCATTCAAATATGTCTGATACTTCTATGATATATTCATATTCCCTGTACATGGAAGGTGTCTGCCTCTGTGACATGCAGGTGTCTGCCTCGGCTATACTATAATACGATGTGTTTTGGGTACGACTGTTCTCATTTTCATTATGGATAAATCTAAAGTGAGATGTGGGGAGCTCCTCATGTGCAGTGGTGACCTGGGAAAGAGCATTAGGTTCAGCATTCCTCCAGTCTAGGTCTTGGATCTCTGAAGACATCTCAGTCAGAGGTTTCAATCTTCAGGTTTAGACCCTGTGCGTAGTGGCCATTCATATATGTAAACTGCCACTAAACCATACAGGGATTGGCCTTTTCTAGTAGCTTTGTTTTGATGAACTCCAAAGAAAAACTCTGCAGACAGGAGATAGAAATCCATTGGCCAAGCAGTTGATTGAGTCAGAATTTGGAGGTAGTATACATGGGAAATAATCTTGTTTTCCAGGCACATAAAAGGATTGCCTTTCTGGTAGCTGTAGACTACTACCTTCCAAAAATTTTGTTCTGCCACTCTCTATAGGAAAGTGCATCTCTCTGCACTGACATGACTGCAAGTTTGACAACAGCATAATAAATAAAGAATAGAAACAACGAAGTTCCATGTTGTCAAGTTATTTTCAGAGTTAACAGGTAGTAATATTTCATCTGACTTGTAAAATTTTGCTTTCAGTGAATTAGTAAATAAATCATTGATTCCTCCTGATGAGGATTCCTCTTAGCGGAGGTAATATCACTTGAATGTGTATGTGAAGTGTTCTCAAAGAAAAACTTAATTTTAATTTAATTAATAAAACTATATTTTTAATTTTGAAATACGATGGTATTATCTGTGATGTATTTTTCTTGCTGCTTTAAAAAACTAGAGAAAAATGCTGATATTAGCCATCAGAGTGTCAAATTCACATCTTGTCAAAGAAGCTAGAGTTCTTAACAGTGTTTAAACAGACCGGTTGCCTGTTTGGTTATAAAATACAGTTACTGCATTAAACTTGTTCCCGAGAAAGCAGGGAATATCACAAACTGCCATGACATTGATATATCTTCTTTGTAAAATGACATGCATGAGAAGACTAGGAAATTTTAGGCAAACATCATCATTGGTAATAAGAAATTCACTAAAATTACTAATGGTATATGTGTATTCATGCTTATTAAAACCATGATTTCAGGAGAAGATATCATGAATGTATAGAATCAAAATAAAAAAAAAAAGATTGACCCTAAAATCTAAATTATAACCACAAAATATGCACAAGTTACTATGAGCAAAGTGGCCCACTAGGTGTGCAGCTCCCCATTCTGCACATGCAAATGCATGGTTGCATGTGCAGTTGTCCACATGCTTGTGTAATTTCTCAGTTTAGATTTGTAGGAGTAATTTTGAATGACGCCTTATGTATCATGTGCCAAGTTTTAAAATGGCTTAATTTCTAAAAGACTTCAAACAACAATTTTATAAGTATTGGGCATTAATGATACCTCTGCTCTGCTGGAAATTGAAGGTGGATTCAGCTGAGCTTGGTTCAGGCCACTCAGCCTAGAGTTACAGTCAGAGATTTTGTTCTACTTTTATATTACTGACAAAAGGCTTCTAGCTAATTTCAGAAATGCCAGATTAATATCAAGGAATGCTAAGAATTTTGGTGATTCAGAAAAACTTAATAATAGCTTCCTGATGAGTAGAGGGTATCCACGCGTGGCATGAATAATACAGCCTCACTCTAACGGTCCTGAGGCTCCACAAATAGCACGTTACTGAGCAGCACGTTAGAAAACAAATGGTTATAATGAACCTCACTAAGATCAATAATCAAGGCACTTTTACTCAGAAGCTAGAATAGCCTTATAATAGGCAGTCTTATAGTAATATTTATTGCATTTTTACTCTAAACTGTTTCTTCTAGTGGTTATCACAGTTTGTATAACAAAGGGTTCATGCTGTACATTGATTTTACGACAGCACAAATATAGCTAAATGTTACATGCTGAATAGCAAAGAAACATAATAATCGGGCTTTGTCTTCTTGGCTGTCATTGTTTTCTCAATATGCTGGGCAATTCCTGTAGTTAAGCTAAAAGTAACTACTTTGCACACAAAAATCTGAAGGGTGGCAAAGTTCAGTCTACTGAAGTTACATTTACTAATCTTGTTGTTCAAACATCAGGAGTATAATTTTCAAGTTGGAGCAGTGCTTCATTTCACAAGGTTTAGTCTTAATCGATTTGGTAAGAAAATGTACTAGAATTGAAAGCTTTATGTGTTGTAAATTCAACTGTACTAAAATTGGCTAAAATTGTGCAGAAAGTGAAATTCTTACTGTTGCTATCTGATACCTCCAGAACACTATGCAAAAAAAAATCTTTATTGTTTTGTAATATATTTTACAGCTAATATTCAGTTATAGTATTAGACATGACAATGAGAGTTTTCTGTAAGCCTATTTCTGTGAATCATTTGAATATCATATTTAGGAAAAATCTGGGATTGTTCAGGTCTGTTATGTATGTGTTTTATCCTACTATAAACCACTTTGCTGTATCCTGCTATTATCTCATTCAAGTTAACTTTAGTCTTACGATTTTCTGGGTTCAGCTCTGTATGAAGGTCACATGAAGTGAATGGACATGGATGTTTTGGGTTGTCTGCATTTCTGAAGGCAGCATAACATTTGTCGATCTGTAAACTTCTGTGAATTTTGGAGGAATGAAATGAATTTAAAAGCAGAAACAGTACTAAAAAAAAGCGTTTTCAAGATGAAAATCTTCAGTTCTTAGCCCGTTCCATTGCCCAATGTGTCTTTGTGAAAAACTTTTTTCTTCTTTTAGTACATCTGCTTTTCCTGCTTCTGCTTATAGTATACCTTGATTTGTTTTAATGCTTGATTAATGAGTTTTTTTAAAAGGCTTTGGACAATAGGATTAAAAATGCAACATTGTTCTCAAACTCTAAAAATAAAAAATGGTTTCAACAATTGAAATAATTTGTGCTTTGACTTGTACTGCTATGTATTACAGATCATTTTTTTTTCTTTTCTCCTTTTCATACAGAGTATGATTTCTTCCATTGTGAACAGCACTTACTATGCAAATGTCTCAGCAGCAAAATGTCAGGAATTTGGAAGGTGGTATAAACATTTCAAGAAGGCAAAAGATATGATGGGTAAGCAAAAAAAAAAAAAAAAGAAAATGTTGCCATGATGGTGGATACATACCATTATGTGTCACATTGAGGTCTGTCACATAAGTCACATAAGGAGCCAGGTCCCTTCACAACAAGTTTAGGATGCTTTTGATGAGTAGATGTAGAAAGTACATATATAGAGGAAGAATTCATTTAAATAAATATTTGCTATTGAAGCAGCCAAACTGACGTGGATTGCCAGAGATGTAAAGCTGTCATTCTGTAAATGTAGAGATCTTCTACAGCCTGCAATAATTGTTTAAAAAAACTGTTCCTAGAAGTGTGACGGACTGATTTTCTTTTTAATGTATGATTTTTTTTTGTGCTAGCTAACGTATATTTAAAGAAACACTCTTCTATAACTGTCACTGCTTTCCAACAAGAGTGCTCCATTTCTATAAATTCACGTCTTTCTCTAACCTCAGCACCCTGGTTGCCATTAATTTTAAGTAATAGTTGGGACAATTGTTTGCCTGTTCTAGTCAACATGCATAAATTACTGGAGAAGAAAAGTAACAGCAGGAGCAGTAATTCTTTAATACCCTTTCTATTTCTGTATTGTCCATTTTAAAACTATTTCTTAAAACTTGTTAACATAACTTTGAACAGTTTATGTCAGAAAATTTCTACATAATTTTCAAAGGAATGAAGACATGGGACCTCACTGGGATGGGATTTTGAGTTTGTTTTAGCTTTCAGTATTTGAAGCAAAATCATCCAGCTACCAAAACGGGTTCCTTGCCTTTTACAGCTTAAGGCTGTAATGAAGACAATGCATCACTTTTGTGATAATTGCTTGAATTACTGTTCCAAGTGAATGGCCCGCTTGGGTTGATCTCTACTTTCCGCTAGCGAAAACAGGCGGCTTCTTTCCTTAATCTGCCTTTCACCGTCTGCGTAACGCTGAACTGCTCTAAAAGTTTATAGTCTTCCGAGATCATCGAAGTTCGGTGGTAAGACTTGGCTTGGTTCCAGGTGGTCCGTGTGCCAGCAGCGTGGCCACGGAAGGGGGGACGTGGCCATTCCCACTCCGGTGGCAGGGAGGCTCTTGCGGCGAGCGCTGTGCATGGTGCAAACGCTGCGGATGGTGCCCGCCGCACCACACGGAGCGGGCCGCGCTTCCTGCTCTGAGGAACCGGCTGCCAGGACGGGTCCATAGGCTGCTCCTTTGGGGACACTGAAACCAGCGTATATGAAATCTGGTGTGTGTGTGTGTGTGTGCTTGCTTCTGTGTAACCCAGTGGGACGAGAGGCCGATGTGTCCCTGAAGCCACGCTGCCAGGCACAGGGACAAGGAGCTTTGCCGAGGGCCTGCTTCCTGCGGGACACCAGACCTCTGTGCAGACCAACCTGCCTTCCCGCTCCCTGCCCATGGTGGAGGAGAGGGGGAAGGCAGGGGTGCAGCTGGCAGGCCAGGTGCCAGTTTCTTCTTCCAGTTCTCATCCCTCTGGAGGACAGGGTGATCTTTCACTGAATAACTGTTAATGAAGATCACAATTACTATGAAAAGCACAGATAACTGTTATTTTGGTTTTGGTTTTTGTTTTTTTTCGCTCTTTTAAATGACAAAAATGCTACAGCATTTCACTTCTGTGAAAATGCTGGATTTTTGCTTTTTAAATAAAAGCATATTTTGCTAAAGCTATTTCCAAAATAAAGTTGGTAAACTAAAATTGCAAACTAAGATTGCTAAAAATCTAGAACTGAGATTGTTTAAAATGAAAAAGTGGCATACGTTGACAAAAGTGAGGCACTTTTACATTAATCTGCAGTTATTGTATATCACCTTATTGCGTGCAAAAGGGGAGCTGGAAGAACTCTTGTAGTTTAAAGACGAATGTTAATTAAAAAAGAGGGTGTGTCAAGGCAGATGAGTTAATATAAGAAAAAAAATCAACCATGTTGCAAGTCACTGAAAAAAAAAAGATGCATACATGGTTGCAAGATAAAGCAGCCCATCTGTGTAATTTACATAAATTATACTAGTTCCTAGCAGCCCCATACAATTGCTGCTGCGTGTAGAAATGAGCAGAGCATGGGAAGGCCCACACCCCGTCCTGCTTCTTGCAGATTTCCAGTGGCTGGGAGCCGTAGATAGAGAGGACTCCATAGGAGTGACAAAACTAGTCACTGGGGGCTTCCTTCTCTTCCTTTTCACAAAGGTCTGGGTGTGCTTTCCAATACCAACCTCCTTTTCTCTTTCTGTATATGCACTCACCATTTCACACGGATTTTCTGCAGCATATGGATTGCTTTCCCTTCTCTGGTCCATGCTGCTTTCCTAGTTGCTTGCCACCCTGGTCTCAAGTGCTTTATATCCATCGTGTGTATGTCTGCTTTCTGCAGCCACATGCTCATGTTTTCTCTGGCAATTGTAAAGTTGCACCTTGGGAAAGCACTTGGGAAAGTTGCTGCTTTGCCCTACATGATTTCCAGCATGTCCTTTCAGTTATGGTGTTTTGCTAGCTTGTCCTAGGGCTCCATGATGATGTTGAATTGTTTGTTGGGCTTTTTTTTTTTTTTTAACATCTACTATACCTTCCTGGGAAGGCAAAATATAGTAGCAGTGATGACTAGGATGGACAGTACAGTGAGCTTGGACATGAATGTGATACTTTATTTTTTATTTTTATTAGCATGTTTTGTGAGGAGCATAAAGTGCACGGTTGCCCATATCTCTCTAGTCTTATGTTGGCTTTTTCAATGTTTCTTTTCCACCGTAGTTGAGATGGATAGCCTTTCTGAACTATCCCAACAAGGTGCCAACCATGTCAACTTCGGTCAGCAGCCAGTCCCAGGGAACACAGCCGAACAGCCTCCATCCCCTGTTCAGCTTTCTCATGGTAGTCAACCATCCGTTCGGACCCCGCTCCCAAACCTGCACCCTGGACTTGTATCTACTCCCATTAGCCCTCAGCTGGTCAATCAGCAGCTGGTAATGGCCCAGTTGCTGAACCAGCAGTATGCAGTGAACAGACTTCTAGCCCAGCAGTCCTTAAACCAACAGTACTTGAACCACCCTCCTCCTGTCAGTAGATCCATGAACAAGCCGTTGGAGCAGCAGGTCTCAACAAACACAGAGGTGTCTTCCGAAATCTACCAGTGGGTCCGCGACGAACTGAAACGAGCAGGAATCTCACAGGCAGTATTTGCACGTGTGGCTTTTAACCGAACTCAGGTCAGTGTTTTTTTGGTGTTCTTTATCTGAGAGTCTCTTCTCTTTTTTTTCCTTTTTTTTTCCCAGTAATAATCAGGAAATTGTTTATTACCTTGTAAGTCTCTCTCCTCATTTCTGCCCTGACCCTTAGCTCCTGTGGAAGAAGCACATTTCCCAGCAGTATCTCTGTTGGAAACATTACACAGATTTCCAGTGACCCAGTTTGTGGATATACCTGCTGTTCTTAGAGGTGCCTTCGTTCCTTTCCAATTGCCATGGTTTTGAATGGCTTAATCTTTGCTGGAAAGGCAAATGAACAGGTCCACGGCCTTCTCGAAGTCACTCCACACGTTGCCTTTTGTGTTGTAGAGCATAGTTATAGTGACCATATGCATGCATGGAGCAGCTATCTTCTTGAGTGCTCTTGAAATAGTCTTTTATTGTTATTTGCATTTACTTTTATTTTCTCTATCTCGTGAAAATCTTAACACCACAACTCATAGGTACATTCTGAAAGGACCTTAATTGAAAAAATAAAAGTTTTATTTTTAGGTTTCGTGTGCTTTTGCAGTTTGGTGCTTTGAGATTGCTGATGTCCACATCAGAGCATATACTTCAGCTCTTCAGTGCAGAAAAAAGCTTTAGCCCTAGCAAAGCTGATAAGTAACACTAAAATGTGTTATTTTTTACACCTGTTTTAGAAGCTAACCCTGTTATAATTTATTCTGCTCTATGAATTTAACTTAATGCCATGTTGCATGGAATTTAATCAAGCAGAAGTTACAGGAGAAATGTCAGTATATCCAAAGCACATAATAAGATCTCATTTAAAAAAAAAATCTGTTTTAACAGAAAATATAGTAGCATTCTTAATAAGAAGTATTTTAAATATATGTAAGTAAACTGGCTTTGGTTTCCACATTTTAATACTTCAGGAACAAGTATTTCTCCCTTGTAGAATACAGCAGGAAATTATAGTTTGGGCCTTGCTTGAAATATTGATGTTTCTCCCCGTATAGCTAACAGAATGGGAACCATTTCCAATGCAGTCGTACCACGTTTGCAGCAGCAAATCATTTGTAATCATTCTGAATTATTGTTGCCTTAAATTTTTTTACGTCCTCCTGTAGCTAAGAGGAAGTACAGACGTGGTGTGATTTCTCTGTGGAGCTGCGTGTGTGTGTCCATCTGTGTGCGTGTGTGTCTTCCCTCTTAACCAGGCACGTCTTTTATACATTATTTCATGGGTCGCATGTGTAACTCATATAGGAATTACTTACCTAAGCTCCAGTACTTGATATTTATATAAATAAGTACACACCATTATTTGTTGTAACTTTGTCTATTGGTAATATTAAGTATTGAAATTATAATAATTGCTTCAAGTTACCATCATCTGGGGCTGTCATCCTACCTGGGCAAAAAGCTGAACAAGTAATTCAGAAAATAAATAATGCATTAGATACTTACTAGCAAAAAAGCAGCTTGTTTTCTCCCAGCTTCTTTCCCCCTCCAAATTCATTTGTTCAGGTTTTGTCAGCTAGTTTTACGTACAGTTTTTGATATGTCTTTTGTGCATGAACATAATTTGGTATTTAAAATACAAGGATGATTGGTTCTGACTGGACATAGAATTCATATGACCCAGCATACGAAGATGCCCCTGAGATAATACTAGTACCAGATTCCTAGGTCAGAATTCCTAGGTCAGATTCCTAGGTCAGAACTGGGCCAGGTTCCTGCTATATATTCTGATTCCTGATTACCATACATTAAAAAAAGAAAAGAAAAAAGACAAGTGAAGCCCCAGTGATTCCAGAGGAGTTTGTTGCCAGGTTAAAACTTGACATTTATACCCACAGCAACGGCGGAAGCCAAGGTATGCATATAGGTACAGGCATAATGTTTTTTATTATGAAAGCATTTAGATTTGTTTTGCTTGCTATACTTCAGAATTGGTAACAGCTTATTCAAGGATTTATTTAAGGATCACATTTAAATAAAATGAGGGTAACACTTCAATAAATGATGCTATTTTAGAAGTTATTTTCTAATATTGATGTAAAACCTACTGTCCTTTTTGGGGGCTAGAGCAAATAGTAATGCTTGTTTAAATTCAGCTACTGTTTTCTGAGATAAAAAGCTAACTCAGGCTTAACAGTGACATTTTTGAAACTGTCATAAGCATATTTGAGCCGTGTCCAGGGACCGTATCAGCTTTGAAGGCAGGAGACCTCTCTGAGATTGGGTAGGAGTTCTGTGCAAAAAAACCTGGTGTCTAGATATAGTCGCACATGAAGGAAGAGATTCATTTGCAGCATAAAAATAAGGGAAGCAAGTGAATTTTAAACTGAGTGATGCAGCTTGATGTTTTGGCAATAAAACGGACTTGGGTTGAAGTGGTTGACGATGTTGGCACATCCTATTCTATAGCCCCACACTCCACAATGGGAACGCAGAATTTAGTAGGATTTTCGGCTACGTGGGGGGAATTCTACCAGTTCAGAGTGCTAATTCAGCATTTGGCCATGTTTTCCAAGGAGGCTGGAGGAAAAATGTGGCCTAGAAAGGTTTCTGCTTACTCTCTTGCTCCCTGCCCAAAACAAGGAATTGTGGTAAAATTACTTTTAGCTCTCTTTTCTTTTTTTCTTTTTTCTTTTTTTTTTCAATTATCATTTAGAGGATAGAGGTAGAAGAAAGTCCTCAGCCACATCTAAAAAAATTGGGTGTTCTTCATCTCTTCTTGGATCATTTCTCCCTAGCTTCAGCGTGGTAGTTTGGAAAATAGTTTGGAAAATGTGCAGGTCTTGGGAAGGGCTCTTGCAAAGACTGACTGGAGTCCAGTCTTCTCCTCTTTGCTGCTCTGCTCTGCTGCTTTCACTGCTTTTGCCACCTCTGACTATTGTCATTTTTCTGCTACCCACAAGTGGCAGATTGTCATCACAGGGTTTTGGACTAGTTCTCGGTGTCTCTGCCAGATGCTTTTCTCTGTCCTTTCTCCTTCAGCCCTTAGCCTTCTTGTTCAAAAAACTATTGATGAGAACACCCTTTGTTTCGGTCACATATAAGTGCCTTTTTTTTTCACATGTGAAAACTTGTGTGTATTTAGGACAGTGCTCATGTGATGTCTGGGCAATTGCTACTTTGAGGGTGAACACTTGGATGCAGAAAACCGCTCTCTGAAATTTTAAAACAAAATCCAGGTTTACACCAACCACCTTCTCAGGCACTTTTTTTTTCTCCTTCCATTTTGTCTTTGGCACACTTCATTTTCCAGTAAAATGAAAAATGAAGATGGATTAATTCAAAATTGATAACAGTAATGGACCATCATGTAATGTTTTATTGAATTTGAGTTCTGTAAATTATGTGGTAGAGAGAAATTTGCCTGCTTAAGTATAACAGAAATTGCCACTGTATTCATATAATTCTTCGTAGTGTAATTTAAGAAAAAGCACACTATCCATATCACTATTGAATAAAAGGTAAAAAGGTGCTATTACACTATCATGACAGCTCTCCTCTTGCTACTAAGCGACATAGATGAATGTGTCTGCTTATAACTTACTTGGCAGGGATCCAGGCTCATGGGAGGAGCTTGCAAATAATCTTCCACCTGGACATGTGACTTCAGCCCCCTGCAAGGGAGACAGGCAGCGCACAGGGATGCTCTGCATATTTTGGGGAGGTTTGGGCAAATTGCGCTTTTCTTCTGTGAGCTTTGAAGTTCTGGGAGGCTGATAAAATCTATTGGAATCGGTGATTATGTTCAAAGAGGAGACAAACGGGGGGCCAGGCAGGTAGTGCTCATGTTCGTTTTGGCAGGCACTTACGTTTATCTCCAGTTTTAAAGAATTCATAATTAGCTTTTGAAAGAACTGATAAAATTTATTGAACATTTTTGTGCGATTAGTAATGAATTATATTGTGATGATACGTGAACTTTTTTCCTCTCCCAAGTGAGAATTGGTAATATCTTAAAATACATTCCCAGTGAGAGAAGAATAAAAGGGAAGAAGAGTGAGGGGCGCTCTGTGCCCGAGAGGGCTCATCATGCCTTTGCAAGGGGGCATTTAGCCTGTACAGTATCAAGAGAACACACCAAGAGTTGTATCT
The DNA here is from genome assembly GCF_000705375.1 of Tinamus guttatus. The sequence continues at coordinate 388,816 of NW_010583783.1, read as the reverse complement.
TGGCAAATCGGTCCAAGCCCAGTTAAATAAATAGTAAATCTCTGCCTGCCAGTATGAGAAAGGATTTGAGGGCTGAAGCTTTCTCTCTAAAATTTTCCTGCTTCATATTCTGTCATACAATCTTTAGCTGAATTTTATTGATTAAAAAAAAAAAAGGCACTAGCACTGAACTTGTGTTGGGCACAGAGAAACTTCCCCCGCGCCTCGCACAGGGCCTGTTTCCACGTGTTCCCCACACATGTATTCTGATCCTAGGGTTCAAAGGCCCTAGAAGAAAACATCCTTCTCGCCTTCTAGCAGCCTTCCTGCCTCCGCATCCTCAGGCTACAAGTTGTAGCAGTGAGTAGGGAGGAGTGGGACCTGATTATGTTATGGCTTTTCTAACCACCAAGGCTTGTCCTGCAGAAATGCTTACACTGGCAACCACAACAGAAATACCTCCATCTATTTTCCTTGTGTATTTATTTCACTGAAGGGAGGGGAAGTTACGTGAGGAAAAACAGCCTTTTCTACTTCCTTAAGCTGCCCACTCTGTGGGAAAGGTTTATATCAGCCAGTATTCTTAGTATGGGTTAGGCTATTTTGCAAAGATACTTTCTGCTGTTGGCAGTGGGTTGTTGGCAGGAGTCTCCTCTCCTGCCAGTGATCTGTCCACTTGAGCTTTCTTCATTTTTTAAATTATTATTATTAATCCGGCTGCACTATTCAGTAGCGAAGCGATCAGAAATCACGTGCGTTTACACCTCAGCCCTACATCCTGTGTTGTGCAGCAGCTTTGCCTTGTCTTCAGTGGCACTAAATCATTTCTGACACTCCTGGAGGATGGGTAGTATAACCTACCACTAGCAAACACTAAAAGAAGTGGCCTTAGAAGTATAATATATACTTAAAAGAATAACAGACTCCTATATAAAAACTTGAAAATTTGTTAATAAGTTGGTTTACTGTTGGGACTAATCACTATGAAAATTTCTGAAAATCATGATCCTCACAAATGCTATTTTTGTCTATGACTCATATATTCACCTTCTGAATAGTTTCTACCTGGACACCATAAAAGAGGAAGCATAAGGAATAGTGGTAAGAAAATTTATTCCACCAGAAATTTATTTTTCTCCAGTCCCCATCCCAATTGTGTTTGAGGTTCGGTGCTGGAAGCAGGATTGCGTTCTGGCTCCCCTTTCCCTCTTGGGCTGTTTGTAAGGGGCTTTGGCAGCTATGAAAGGACCTTTAGGAGAGGTGATACCTTCTTTAGGTCAGATGTCACTGCGGAGGTGAGAGTAGAGCTGGTGCGGTAGGTTTCCATAGGAGGCACCCCCTAAGGATTCCTTAATCCTTAATCATGATTGCATCTCAGTTTTAGCATTTTTATTGCCTCTCCTCCTCCCCTCTATACCCCTTGGTAAGGAATTTAAATGCAACTCTTCAAGAAAAAAAGCATTGGGTTGTGCTGGGTGCTGGAAGCAGGATTGCGTTCTGGCTCCCCTTTCCCTCTTGGGCTGTTTGTAAGGGGCTTTGGCAGCTATGAAAGGACCTTTAGGAGAGGTGATACCTTCTTTAGGTCAGATGTCACTGCGGAGGTGCCAGGGAGTAGAGCTGGTGCAGTAGGTTTCCATAGGAGGCACCCCCTAAGGATTCCTTAATCCTTAATCATGATTGCATCTCAGTTTTAGCATTTTTATTGTCTCTCCTCCTCCCCTCTCCACCCCTTGGTAAGGAATTTAAATGGAACTCTTCAAGAAAAAAGCATTGGGTTGTGCTATTTCTTCAGAGCAGCATGCACGTTGGCTTCACACTAGCCATAAGAGCCTCTCAGACCAACCCTCTCCTTGTCCCATCATGGCAACAGCATTTATTTTAAAAATATCACGTTTGCTTTTGAAAAAGTTATCTTCCTTGTCCCTACCTTGTCACTTCAAGGAAGTAGAGCAGTTTGTATATCTGACATATTTAAAAGGAGGATTTTGTGGGAGGAAAGGGGAGATTTCAAGAACCTGCTGACACTAAGGTTCTCATTGCAGTCCCAGGTTAGTATGGGTGTCATAGGTGCCACAGATGACCATCCCTGCCCCACCTCTGCGCGCCCGATCCAACGGTTGCGCAGGAGACCTGGTGCGGCCTGTGCGAGGCCGCTGCCGCCTGCAGCCGCCTCACGGCCACAAGGGCCCTGCTCGCTGCTTTGCTTTTGTTTCCAAGACTCCCTTTAACGCATCTTTGTGGGACTCCAAGTAAATGGACTGATGAACTGGGACCGCCATTCCCTCCCTGAAACCAGGGATAAGTTCCCAGACTTGCCTTCCTCAGCCAGTTGTTCCCTCGAGACAGTGTCAACCTGCAACCATTGTCCCAAAACTCCATGCAGTATTTTAGGTGCTTTTTAAAGGACATCACCACATACCTGGCAGCTTTAAGTCAAAAAAATATTTGCTACCTACACCTTTTCTAACAGGGCTATGGATGGGTTTGCTGGTTTTTGACTTCAGTGTCAGTTGCCAACCGTGAATTCTGTCACCTGTTGTTAAACTTATTAGTATGTTTGATCTTGTTAATGGTCATATTCCCCTCTTAAAGCAAAGTATTGACATATAATAAATATGGACGTGAATCAGTTAAGCAATGCTCTAGGAACACTATGTGTTTATCATCTCAGATTAATTCTGAAATATCGCTTCTTCCAAGGTACAATTTAAGTTGCTGGAAATGTGAAAAGCCAATTCTATAAGTTTACTACGTGTTTTTTGTTTGTTTGTTTTTGTCTGGGAAGCCTTAAAACAAGTTAGTGCCTCTAAATAGATCAATTTCATTTACTCCTAACTTCTCTGAATGTCTGGTGACTGTGAAAGATTTTATGGCAAGTCGAGCCAGTAAAAGGAAGGAGACCAATTAGGCAAATAGAGTTTATGTTGTATGTAAAACAGATGCTTAGTAAAATTAGAAGTACAACTGAGGCACTCTGCTGCCTAAATTGTCATTAATATATTTTTGTGTGGAGTGAACGTTTGATGGTTCTTGTTGTAGATGTAGAGGAAAGGATCAAAAGGAATGGTTAGGGGTTGTAAAAACACAGAGCACGTTTTTCCAAAAGCTCACCTAGGCTAACTGTGTAGCCTTTCTTTCCTCCGTTCCCCTCCAGGGCTTGCTCTCAGAAATCCTCCGCAAGGAAGAGGATCCCAAGACTGCCTCGCAGTCCTTGCTGGTAAACCTTCGGGCTATGCAGAACTTCTTGCAGCTGCCAGAAGCTGAACGGGATCGAATTTACCAGGACGAAAGGGAAAGGAGCCTGAACGCAGCCTCTGCCATGGGCCCGGCACCTCTCATCAGCACGCCGCCGAGCCGCCCTCCGCAAGTAAAGCGCTCTCCGTGCCTCACAAAATTAAATTTAGGAAACATCTTGGATGATAGTAGCAGCTTATTGCTATATATTTTCTATTTTTAAGATAAATTCTGTAAATTATGGTGTCCCCCCCTTTTTTTTTTTTTTTTTACTTGCTCTAATGTTGTTCTCATGTTACAATTTGAAATAAGGAATTTGAACTGGGTGGGAATTAAAATAGAAGAATCACTTAGTATATCGTATTGCCTTAAAAATCATCTTCCAGGCAACTAAAGGAATAGAGAAGATAAGATTCCCCCCAAAAATGTTGGGCTTTCCTTCACTAAGTCAAGCCATTGACAACTTGCAACGCTCTTCTCGTTCATGCCTGTATGTCCAAATGGCATCCATTCAGTGACTCCGCTGGAGCATGCAGTCTTGCTGTACCCATGCCCTGGAAGACTGGGATATGTTCATTAACTCTTAATTCAGCCCTCACTCAAATTTCTGTAAAATCTAGTGGGTCTATTTGCTTAATGCTCCAAAACAAAACGATGCAATCTGTCAAGGAATCTTTAAAATTTATGCCAGTTTAGAGTGCATGAAAAATATGGGTGTGAGCCATAGGAATACATAGGATTTCCATGAGGAAGAAATGCTGCTGTGAGTGAAACACTCCAGAATATGGTATAGCTTCCCAGAAATAACCTGGGGCTCAAGGTTGTAGCTTTGCAAGGACAAAGCAAACTCATATATAGATATATAGGAAACATGCTGAATGCACAATCCAGATAAAATATGCTAAAATAAATAAATAAATAAAAGCAAAGTTTTAGGATGTGGGAATTGTGTGATGATACGAGTACAGAGCAGACCCTGACTAACCGAGACCGAGCTCAAGCATGTGCCTATGACTATGTTCTGTACTCGTTCTGAATGCTATGAATTCCCACAGATTATTTTTCTAAATTTTCTGCAGCTAATGGATGTTGAAGACCACACTAAAGGTAACAAATAACAAAAATGTAGGAAAAGGGAGAACAGAAGATCACTTCTGACCTGCTCTAGTACTTTCCATGAGAAAAGGAGTTTTTTTTGCAGAAGGCAACAGGCTGTGCTAATGGTCTAGTTTTGTTATCATTAACTGAGTTTAGTCTGGGAAATCCACTATAGATAGTATTCAAGATAAAGGATGAGAGTCTATTTACATAGTACTGCTTTAGTGAGAAATAGTTAAATACTGATAACTCTATTTAAAATAACATGTGAGTTTAGTGGAATGTCTGTCCCTGCTCCCACAGTCCAGGTAATTCAGAGCAAAGGCTAACCCTTCATGCTCAACTTATCTTTTTCTGCCAAGGTAGTGTCTCACTCTGTCTCAAGTGGTCTTGGGCAATTTCACAGCGAAAGAACAGAGTTAATTACAGGACCATCCAGAAGAATGTCAAGTCAGAGGTAGTCCTTGAACTGGTTTCAGTTCACACCTTAAACTATATAAATCCCTTGCAGCCAGAAAGGAAGTGCAACTCAGGTTTTTACAGACAACGATTACAGTATAATCTGGATTTGGGGAAGGGTTAGATCTCTCTGCTGCATTCTTGTATATATTTACATTGTGATTTTTTAGTGAAAATCAGGAGTACAGGTAATCGAATAACATAGAGAGCCCAAAGTGAAGAAAAAACATACAATTTTGTTTTGATTGTTTTTAACAGGAGAAACTGGTTAAAACTGAAACCTTATAGACTAATAGTTCTATAGCAAAAAAAATATTTTTCTATTTGGTATATTATTTTTGTCATGTTCTAAAACATACGTGCTTTACCTCGTGCGTGCATTCGTGCAGACCTGCACGTAGAAACCCCTGAGTTGGGATCCTGCGTGACTTTTTAAAGTGTTTTCAGAATCATCCTGCTATAAGCACGTGTAGCGCTTGCCACCTGCTACTAAATGTTCTGTGTCCTAATTTTCAAAATTAAAATATCCATGTTAGTAACATAAGTGCAATACTTAATGCTTGAAACAAAAACTAAATTATTTTACTAATTGGCCTACCAAATGCAATTTTACAAATCATAGAAGAAATAATTTATAGTCACCTTACTGCAAAATTATTAATTGTGATGCTGTGATACTCTCTACTCTCCAAAATGCCTACATTTCATTGAACATATTATACTAAGGAAATAAAACTATTAGAATCCTAACAACTATAAAATTTATTCTAAGCAATTATTTAAAGTTTGCCATAGAGGAATACAGCATTATATTTTTCTAGCTTAGCTGTGAACTTTTGAATACTATTGAAAGACATTCAATAACTGTTCAGTAACTATTGAAAGACAAAACAGGTCATTTATTCTGATGACAGAATTTACACAGGAGTCAACATATCAACATATTTAACATTAAATCTTTAGACTAATGCAATATTTGAAACAATTAAACTATGAAACCATGAAAAATGGGAGCTAATACGCCACACATGAAGGTTTATTTTGCAATTGCAAGTTATCAGTTTCGGAAGGATGTGAAAATAAACATCCTGAAAAGGATCTATTTTGCATTTTTGTGTTGCCAACTGGTGGCCAGACAGTAGAGCAGACTTAACCATTTGGTGGCTGGCTTGTTCTGTGCAAATTACACATGCTGTTACATGCAAAGCCAGAAAGTGTGACCTTGGGGGACTGCTGAGATAGTAGGGACTCACCAAGCCTAAATCTTGGTGCCTGAGTTAGCAGGAACTGTGTTCGATTTATCTCATTTTTACAGCATTCTTACTAGTTGCTACTTGAGCAAATGTGCCTGGATTGTTTCCAGCTATTTTTTGAAATCCTTTAAGAAGCTCTTTGTCCCCCATACTTCTCTGTTTCTTTCTGCCTTAAACAAAAAAGCAAAATCTCTCTTTTTTTTTTCTTTTTTTAATTGAAATCATTATCCTCTAATGCCTGATATCAGGATATGTGTATGGCCCCCCCGTGGGTCAAGCTGTAGAAGTCTGTTGCTATCTTCCACACTAGTGCTCTGACCATGAGTGGACAGTGGGCACAAGAATTGTTTCTTAGTGTTGTTCACCTTGTCACTTTCCTGTGACAGGAGCCCTGTGCTAAACTCTTCCCAGGGTAGTGGAATTTGTAAATGTTCACATCATCTCCAGCAGGTAGGGACTGCATGGATACACAGGTCAACTTCTTCATCCTAGAGGGAAGAGAAAAACCTCTTTTCATGTTCTGTTTCTCCTATTCACATCTATTTATTCATCTATTTATTTTTATTTTATTTTATTCAATACCTTTAGCTTAGCACAGATGTCCTTTCTAGGTATTTCTAAGTCAAGCTCAAGTGATGACACTAGTGCATCTCGCATGGGAATGAGAGAGAGTTGGGAAACTTCAGGGACCGTTCAGTGTCAAGCCATGTTCAGGGCTTCCCTGATGCCCACCAGAGGTGGCCTTTCTGCACTCAGGCCTGTTTCCTTTCAGAAGAGCAAATAATCTGCATTTTAGCAGAGCTGGAGAAGAATTTGCCCCCACAACTCTGTTCCCCAAAGAAAATTACTGCTAACTCTTTGGCTCACTGTCGTCCTGTGTAAAAAGAGAGTACATGTAAGTCAAAGGCAGAATATAATCTTAGCGAGACAGTGTTTTAAGAAGTATCCAGAAACCTTGCACGAGTCATTGTTCTGCATACTCAGTTTAAGAAAACCTTCATTTTCCTAAATATAATCCTGGCCTGCCCCTGTCTACGGATAAAACACCACTCGTTCCTGCTAAAGCAGTTTCAGCTCTGGTCCCAGAAATATGATGTCACTCTTGGAAGGCAGGTGTTGAGGAAGACACTTTCTTGCTACTTTTTCAGACTAGTGAATCTCCAATTCAGGGGACTCTGGATAACTCCAGCTCCCACTAAACCTCACTGTGGGGTTCTAGCATTCAAACATACACACGAGTCATACTTAGCCACCAGCAAAATTTGTATTTCTAAGCCTCTCAACAATTTGAGATTTAGGTTGATAGTCCTTGTGCCAAATTACATTTTAATGAAACTCCAAATGAACAAAATATTAAATGCAACCGTCTCCCCCTGCAAAAACCACCATGGAGGAGAGTTAATGGAAACACTGACACTTAACTATAACTGCACTTCCAGGCGCCACTGTAATAATGTAGTAGTAAACCTTGTCCTGATAAAAGCTATTCTGAAAGCAACAGCATTTATTGTACCTCCTGTGCTATTTGCAGAGCAGAACTGAAAAGTAGTTTGTTTTGCCTGGAATGAACTACTTTATGAATTTTAATGCACGATGTAATATTAAAAGCTAAACCAGGATTAAAGAAGATTTTTGTTTCCAAGCTAAAATGGCACTTGTGAGAATGTGTTATAAGAGATTTTTTTTGTTTCGGTTTCAAGGAGGGGAAGGTGAGCTTCCTTGTTGGGGAAGGCTTGTTCAGATTGGTTCGGCAACAGCCAGGCCTCTGTTTGGGAGACCTGAATGAATCCCGAAGTTTGCACTACTCCGATCAATCAATCCTATTTGAGGATAAAATACGAATCTGGGCAGGCCGGGAGGGGATGGATGTGTCATTTTTTTTCCAAGTATTTTTAAATTGCTAAATTGATTGTGATAGGAAGAGGGTCAAGCAAGTCTCTAATGCTCAGTGTTATAAGTTGGTAAAGTACCGCTTTCTTATCCAGTTAATATTAGCAAAATGCAGTCACTTTTGCAAACAATTTAGCTAATCTATAGTTTCTTTTGGAAACAGAAAATGTGGGTATAAGTGTGGGTGGGGTGAGAGGTTGTTTTTAAGTGTGGATGGGATGAGAGAATATATTTTGTTGTGTTTTTTCTTTCCAAAATGAATCTTTTTTCCACCTCCTCCCAAGTCCATAAGTTGCATTTTTTGTTTTGTTTTTTTGGGGGCTCTTTTTGAGGAGGAGGGTGTTTTTTTCAACCCAGATTCAAACACCCTCTATGTTGAACCAATTCTAAGTTCAGCACAACAGAATAGCTGCTTGCTGTGTACCAATTATGAAACAGTCTTTTGTACAGATATCCTCCAGGAGGTTAATTAGTGTTATTACATGGTACTTATCAGACCAGAGCCGGCCAACGGTCCATCTAGTCCAGCCACAGACTATACCTGATCTTTAAAAAGAAATTGTTAGGAAGCTAGGGAAGAATTTTTATACCTGGCCTACTACTAAAATTGGAGAGAGAGGGGGCGTGGTTGTGAACAGCGACTCTTGATAGTCCCCAAGTCGCTCATTTTATAACTTCAAGAGTTTCACTGTCCTGAAGGTCTTTGGGCTAATTTGGCATTTTGTTGGAGATATTGGAGTTTTCTGTCGCTCACTTCCCTATTCAATATCAACAGAAGGATTTTTTCTTCTAGCTTAGTGATACAGTAGGTGCTGCAAAGTTGAGCATTGTGTTGTACCTGTAGAAAGATAAATAAGATTTGCCTACCAGAATTTGCCTACCAGGATGGGTGTTTTCAGTAGTTCCGCTGAGTTAAATGCATATCCGTATTAAAGTGGGCATTGACCAGTCTGGACAAAGATGCATGACACAAATTGTCACCAATGTTGTGTGTGAGCCTTAGGCTTTGACAGCCTGGGTGTTCACAGGTCAATGAAGTAGTCTGCGAAGTATTGCTACAGCATGGAGCTGTTTTTTTGAAGCCGAGTAGCAATCAAACATACATCACGCTTATGGAAGAAGAGACTGTTCAATCAGGATCACAAGACCAAAGCATTTCCTTCCCCAAAGATACTGTGGAATTTCATGTTTTAGCTGCATATCTTCATCCTCTTTTGATAGCCCCTAAGGACTATCAAAGATTGATTACAAGTTAGGAGTACCTCATTTGCAAGCACTGAATTAACTCTGATGGAGTTTAAACGTGTGGTCCAAGAGGATGTGTTGACCACAAAGCCATTACCTTTTAATTTTCTAATTTAGCTTAGCTTACTTTTCACATGAAAGCAGTGAAACCTATCTCCAGTAATATATTACAGCGTACTGGAGTATATAACATTGGCATTGGTTGTCAGTTTTCTTCCGGTGGGTCCTTTTCATTTAGAGGTTATAAAATTGCCACTTATTTTGAATTTGCAAATGGTTATGCTGTGCAGTATTCAGGAGATGCACCTGCTCTTGCTGCCCAAAGCTAATTTGCGCAGAACGAGGCAGGTATCTCCCCACCCTGCGTTTTCTCTTGAAGAATGGAGGTTCACGGTGTGGCCCTCGTTCCTGGCTGGCAGGCATCTCAAATGTTCCTGCTGGTCTAGGCCCACTGTATCATATATGAAATGTCACTTCGCTCTTCAGGTGCTTGCCACAAGCTACAGAATGTTTTTAAATGAAAACAAGTGACATGATAGACTTGACAACAACCACCTGGCATTTTTCTCCATTTCTTGTGTCATTTAGTACTCCATTTTTTTGGCCACTAGAAAGTCCCAGTGCCTACCAGTAGGAGGCAGGTGGAAGCAGCTACATATGATTTGTTCTCGCTGAGGTTTTTCCATTTGCAGCTGATAGGCAGGTATCAGCACTGCTCCTCTAACACCTGATAGGCAAATCAGGCTCAGCAAAAGTGTCATGCCCTCATAGGTTCTGGACTATTTTATTTTAACTTAAAGGTACCGTGGAGGATACTTACCATGAATTAAAAATGACATTTCAAGGAAAAAATGACCTGGTGGTTTGCCTAAGTATGTGTCTCACCCAAAGCCTTTGACTCACACATGAGATCCCATGACAAATGAAAGCTCATGCAGAGTGAGATTAAAAGATGATTTATCCTGTCATCATCTTTCCCTTGAAACCCTGAGGGGCTTCAGAGCACAGGAAGGTGCTGACTTGCCTTGGATTAAACTGATAGTGAAACTGTGGTTTTGGACACATCCCTGAGAATAGGCTGAATCACCCTCTGGATGTACCTTGCTCTGTCTGTTAACTTTAGAGGTAGCCTGAATGACTTAGGCTATGCATCTAACTTCCAAATGGCTAAACTAATGGAGCTCACAACAGTTGCAGTATGAATCAGTAGGTTTGAATCAAAATCAAAAAGCTGGATTTTGCATCATCGCCTTGTGGATTCCTGGCAGAAATCCAGTCTTCTCCTTCACCTCTAGGTCTGCTACTGTCAGGCAAGAATTGCCTGTATAGCTGCTGAAGAAAACTGTTATGTATGGAGGTGATATTGTAG